>JAVJIF010004421.1:0-243426 GCA_038442645.1 Agave tequilana | reverse complement strand
GTAACGATCTCTAACTCCTAATTATGTTTACATGTTTTTCATGTTTATTGTTTATAGCATGATTTATTGTTTTAGATTATTATGTAAATGCCACGATAATTAGACTTATGACATACATGTATAGTATTTGAGACACCCATGCTTATATGGACCCATATTTAGTGTTCTCACCTTAGTTTAGCTATCATGTACATCATAGTTCTAATGACATGTGAATTTACATAATAATCCTATTTATGTTTATCATGTTGATTTATATCTTGTTTTATGCTTCATGATTTGATTACATGTTTAGATGTTGTTTCATTAAAACTAGGATATATACTTGTACATATAGTGGGCCACAAATAAATCTATATATGTTTGAGCTTGAATGCTTATTTGAACCCATTAAATGTGCTAGTATAGTCTAGTTTTGATGATCCATGCATTTAAACTTGTATTCCTATTTTTAGATTTGTTTTACGTGTATGAGTTTTCATTTCATGTATATGTGTACTTTTGCCAAACTTTAAGATATACATGTATACCCCTTGAGTCATTTGCTTTCATGCAAATCTATATATATGGACTCAATTGTGTTTAGGGATATGTATGTATACTTTTTGTGTTGACAAATCATACATATACCTTGAAGTATAAATTTGTTTTTCATGTTATCTATGTTTTCATATGTTTAAATGTTTAACTTCATGTATATGTCCATTTTATCCAAATTATTATTATACATATATATCCTTTGAGCACGTGCCTTCATGCATATATTTTTGTGGACTCGGTTGTGTTTGGATATGTATGTATACCTTAGTTTGTATAAGACATACATATATCTTGAAGATTAAATAGTTTTGATGAGTTTTTATGTTTAAGGAATAATTGAGCTTGATTGAATATACTTTCATGATCGTGATCTTCACATTGTATTGTATACTCACCTTCATGTTTGCTCATGTTTTTGTTTTCATGAGTCATTATATGCTTCATTGTCTTGAGTGTTGAATACATGTGAATTTCATGTTTTATGAAAAATTTGTTTTTATTCCTTGCTTGGAGGATTTCGTACTAGTTAACAAAACTTTTCATTTTAACTAGTTCGTATTCTTCGTTTAGTAATATGAGGTATACACTTGCTATGATTGTTGTTTCAATTGGTATCATTGAACTCTTTCAATTGGTATCAATTTTGATATTCTTGTATATTCATATGTGTGTATGTATGTATGCTTTCTATTCTAAAGGTATCAATTTCTATTGGTATCTAATTTTTCATACATATATGTTTTATTTGTGCTTATTATATCCCTATATCTTGAGCACAAATTTTGTTTATGCTAAGCTTGAGCTCCATCTTTGTTTCAATTGATTCAATTTTCATTGGTATCTTATTTCAAGCCTATGCATTGTTTTAGTTGGTATTTCATAAAGGGGGAGAAAATTCGATTTTCATATTTCAATTGGTATTGTGTATTTCCACTCCCTTACTTTATGATAGAGAATAAAAATTTCAAATTGATATCATATATTTTAAAAGAAAATTACTCTCTTTTGATATCAAGATGTTAATGATTTCAATTGGTATCTCAAAATTTTGTTTAAAGAAAAATTCAAAATTTTCTTTTGATTTATATTGCCTATATGCAAGGAGAGCTTAACATCTCTTCTACATATAGATTCATGTTGAGTGTGAAAAAAACACTAGAGGGGGGTGAATAGGTGTAAATGCTAATCTAGAAACTAAGTGCGCTAAATGCGGAAGCTTAAAACAAATATTGCAACACACTTAATACAACACACAAGTGTAGCCGAATTCCCCGTGAAGGGCTCTGGACTAACTCCTCTTGATTCCCCTAAATATGGGTTGAGATGCTATATGAAGCTCTTGTGGTTAAGTATAAGTGAGGCACACACACAAGCATAATAGATATGACAATATGAATCAATGCTCAACACAAGCAATTATGATATGATGATATGAATGATGCTTTACATAATATAAAGAGAGAGAGAGTTAGAGAGACAATGGATCAAACGCAAACAACAAGATATGTTTCAAGGTTCGAGCCCCTAGCTCTACATCCCCGCCTTCACCACCGTGAAGGATTTCCAATCCACTATCTCCCACCGAGGGAACCTCCACCGAGGAGGATTTGTTACAACAAGGAGTACCGAACTCCTCTCTCAAACACCGCCTCACAACCGAGGGGTAGGCCGTAGCCAAATAACAACCAATCCACCTCACACTTGAGGGATACAAACCAAACTCCACCTCTCACTAGAGGGAGCAAACCACAAGCCTCAACCTCTACCAAAGAGGGAGCAAATACCAACGCAATACAACAACCTCAACCTCTACCAAAGAGGGAGCACCCAACAATGAAAAGGGTTTACAACTTGGTGGTATCTTTCAACCACAAACAATCTCTCTTTTCCACAAAACAAAGATCCTAAATAGATTAGGATAGAAGATATAGCTCAAGTGTGGAAAACTAAGTGTTTTGATCAAAGAAAAACTCTTGGGAAAAATACCAAAATGAATAAAGAAATTTAGACCAAGAACCAATTTCCCAAAACCTATTTTCTTTGAAATAACAAAACACTTAAAACAAATAAGGTAGATCATTTTGGCACTAAAACTCTTTTGAAAACTTCTTTTTAAAACCAGAGAATGGGGAAAAATTAGCTCAGCAAAACTTAGCCAAAATCCCAAAAAAATGGGGTTTATATAGGCCAAAACAGAAACTAGCCGTTAGGCTGATCTGGCAGCCTGACAGGCTAGCGGTCGGCCGGCCGGCCGACCGCCAACGGTAATAATTATGACCGTTGGGCCATCTCGGTCGACCGCCTGGCCGACCGCCAGAAAACAGAGAGCAGAGCTCTCTGGTCCGGTCGGCCGCCCGGCCGACCGTCCCTGTGTCTGCCAAATGTGCACAAGCTTGTGCACGTCGGTCGACCGCAAGGGTCTACCGGCCTTTGGTGCGGTCGACGGTGCGGTCGGCCGACCTGGCCTGTCAGCCACTGTTCTGGGACAGAAACACATGTAAAGAATATTTCTAAAAATCTTTTAAGTCTTTGTAAAATACCCAAAAATAGTTTTATCATTTTGCATTGATACATAAACATGTGATAAAAAGTTTAGCTCAAATATCAAGCATATGAAACCATTTTTGTGTTTTATCATTTTTACCAAAAAACCAAAACATGTATCTTATCAAACTTGATTTTTCAATAAGGAGATCTGATTTTTCCTAAAACTCATGAATAGACATATCAAAATAAGTTTGTTAAAGATATGAAGCATGCATGTATATTGAACACATCTAATATACATAAAAAACCAATTAAACTTGTTTTGATCAACTATTCATGAAAACCAAAAACAAACATAAAACGTGTGTGTTTGTGAACTTGAGCATATCAACTATACTAAGCTTTACAAATGGATCTAAACACACTATCTAAAACTATGGATACCTAAGTCTTCTTGACGATCTCCATCTTCAAGTAGACCCGATCCAAAACTCCATCCATGGGCTAGGCAATGTGTGATCTTGAAGCTTGAGCCCTGGAATCACTAAGTGAAGGCTTCCAAACTCCTCTTTTTGAAGCAATCACCAACTAATATCTTGTTTAAAGATCTAAAACTAAAATCACAAGATTATTAGTAAACATAACTACATGAGTTAATCATCATCAAAACTAGAGAGGAAGGCCTTCGGGCCAACAATCTCCCCATTTTTGATGATGACAAAACTCATGGAGTTATATATGCATGGATAAAGTTAAGCTTCAAAGAAGCTCCCCCTTAACTCATGCATAAACAAATAAACATAAATATGCAATGAATATTAAACATGAATGCATATCTATGCAAAACAATAAAAGGTTCTAGATACCAATGGAATGTTCAAAAACAAAACATGCTCTAGATACCAATTAAAATTAAACTAAATCACACTTAATATATGCAAAAACATAACTATGCATATATAAAACACAATCAAACTCAAAATCTTTCTCCCCCTTTTTGTCAATCATCAACAAAGGGGTAAACAATCAAAACAAAACAAAATTCTCACCCTTTTTAATACAAAGAATCAATCATCAATAAAGGTTAAATGCAAACCAAATCAATAAATTTTTCTCCTCCTTTTGTCTAACACAAAAAATAAAACCAAATAGGGGTGACAATCAATTAAGATATCAATTGAAAATATGTCAATGAAGCATCTTGATACCAATTGAAAGTAAACATAGGTCAATCAACAAATGGTATATGCTATATACATTCATGAAGAGGAAGACGCTAAGTTAACTTCCCTACACATATGCATTACATGAAGAAGGGATGACAAGCCCCAATTCACATAACACATATTATGTAATGCATAAGCGGAGATGTGAAGCTCCCCTTACACACGTGTATCACATAAAAAAGAGATGTCAAGCTCCTCAATATAAGATACACTCTACATGAATCTATATGTAGAAGAGATGTTAAGCTCTCCTTGCATATAGTCAATATAAATCAAAACTTTTGTATTTATTAAAACAAAATTTTGAGATACCAATTTTAAAACATATTCAAATAAACATCTTGATATCAAAAGATAGTATTTTCTTTTTAAGCCATATAGACAATTTTGATTGTGATATCATATGCTTAAAATAAACATCAAATTTCCAATCATAAAGTGGGAGTGTGGAAATCAAATACCAATTGAAATATGACAGTCAAATTTTCTCCCCCTTATGAAATACAAACTAAAACAATGCGTAGGCTTGATACCAATTTAAAAATAATCAATTGAAATAGGATAATCATTAAGTTTTCAAGCTTAGCATAAACAAATATATATGTATGAAAATTAGATACCAATTGACATTGATACCATTAGAATTTGAACGCATACATACATAAAAACATATGAGTATACAATAAGATCAAAATTGATACCAATTGAAAGAGTTCAATGATACCAATTGGAACAACAAAATAAGCATGGTATAACTCATATCAAAATGAAGAATATGAACTAGTTAAAATGAAAAGTTTTGTTAACTAGTACGAAATCCTTCAAGTAAGGAATAAAACAAAATAGTTTTTCATAAAACATGAAATCCACATGATAGTCAACACTCAAGTCAATGAAGCATAAATATGACTCATGAAAACAAAACATGAGTAAATAAGAAATGTGAGTGTACAAATACAATGTGAAGAACATGGTCATGAAAATATACAATTTAGCTCAATATTCCTTGAAACATGAAAACATGAAAACAAAACTATTTAGTCTTCAAGGTATATGTATGTCCTATACACACTAAAGTATACATAATATCCAAAAACAACGAGTCCATAAAGATATATGCATTAAGGCACGTGGCTCAAAAAGGATGTATATGTATAATTAATGGTTTGAATAAGGTAGACATATACATGAAGTTAAACATAAACACATGGAAACATGAAAACATGGATAAAATTAGATTTTCATTAAAACAAAATTTCATTTCAAGGTATATGTATGATTTGTCAACGCAAGAAGTATACATACATATCCCTAAACACAATTTGAGTCCATAATAAAGATTTGCATGAAAAGCAAATGACTCAAGGGGTATACATGTATATCTTAAAGTTTGGCAAAATAAACATATACATGAAATGAAAAACTCATACACATAAAACAAATCCAAAAATAGGAATACAAGTTTAAAATGTATGAATCATCAAAACTAGACTATACTAGCACATCTAATGGGTTCAAATAAGCATTCAAGCACAAACATATATAGATTTATTTGTGGCCCACTATATGCACAAGTATAAAATCCTAGTCTTAATGAAAACTAACATTTAAACATATATTCAAAGCATGAGGCATAAAACAAATCATAAATCATCATGATAAACATAAACATGATTATTATGCAAATCCACATGTTATTAAATCTATGATAGACATGATAGCTAAACAAGTGGTGAGAACACAAAATAATAGTCCATATTAAACATGGGTGTCTCAAATACTATACATATATGTCAATGGTCTAATAAACATGGCATTCATAATAATCTATAAACAACAAACATGCTATAAATAATGAAATGGAAACATGTAAACATAAATAAGGAGTTAGGAATCGTTACCAAAACCTAGAAGGCAACTCTCCTTGTCTCCAAAACATGGTGGTCCTCTCCACCAAACATCCCTTGAAAGTGATGCATCCAATTGATTTCCATGAAGCTCGGAACGCATCCATTCCAAGGTACCGCTACTCTCACGTCATGTGAGAGCCCACACCTACATCATAAACAATAGGGGTGGTCTTTGGTACCCATATCTTATTGGGTCCATGGGGGTTAGTGTCATTCCTAACCCGAACAAATTTATTTGCTAAATTATCAACATGTATTCTATCATAACAAAATTTAGCAAGGTGGCCCATACGTCCACAATGTGTACATGTGTACACATGAGCATACGTGTGATGGTGTCCGTGAGGAGCATGTGTATGCCGTGTATGGTGTGCATGCATAATAGATGGAACTTGCTTCTTTTGAAACAAGGATTCCAAGCGTGTATGGCTCATAACACATTGGCTCATAGTGGAGCCCAAACAATCCATTTTCTTCTTAATAAAAGTTATATCATTTTCAATCAAAGAAGAAGTGGAACATGCAATAGGTGAAGTGTGTGATACTACCCTAGCATGGCAAACATGTGCATCAATCTTATTTTGTAAAAAAACATTTTTCTTTAAAACACACATCTAAATCATTTGAAATAGAAATATTTTTATTTTTCAAAGCAACATTCTCCTTTAAAACAAAATCAATTTTTGAAGACAAGTTTTCATTTTCTTTAAAATAGCATGGCAATCATTTTTAGATTTTAAAAATTCATTTTCTTTTAGTACAAGATCTAATTGAGATCTCAATGAATCCCTTTCATTATAGACCTCAACCTTCTCTTGCAAAACCTTGTCAAGTTTAGAAGACAATTTTCATTTTCTTTATTTAAAGCAAATGTCTTCTTTTTCAAAATGTTATATTTTTCTATAATTTTTCACACACAATTGATAGTTCTTCATTCAAGGCATGGGCATCAACATAATCATTTGAAGAACTAGCATCAAAACTATCTACTTGAGATTCCGAATGTACCTCAAGAGAGTCATTCCCTTGGACCATAAGCATTGAGAGTCGGATTCTCCACTAGATTCCTCTGGTTGGATTGGCAATTGAAGCTTGGAGGTGGTGGTGGTTGTCAACATATTCCACACTGCAAATGCGGAATCAAAGTTAGAAGAGCAAAAGATATTCTTTATTTAATGTGCTTCTAATGGCCTCTAGGGCTTGTGCATTGGCCCCTATATGATTGCGGTTACCAAGATAGCATTTCTTGGTAGCGGCAAGAAAGACATGCAAGCCTAGGGTCTTCAAATAGCAACTCATCTTGACCTTCCAAATATCAAGTCTAGAAATATCAAACATAGGAGGGCTATCCATGAGTACAAACTATATGTGTGCAAACAAGCAAATGCAAATGAAGATTAGCAAACAAGGGATCTCACTCCTAGGATGTTAAGCCTAATATCAGGAGCGTAGGCTCTGATACCAATTGAAAAACACCTAGAGGGGGGGTGAATAGGTGTAAATGTTAATCTAGAAACTAAGTGCGCTAAATGCGGAAACTTAAAACAAATATTACAACACACTTAATACAACACACAAGTATAGCCGAATTCCCCGTGAAGGGCTCTGGACTAACTCCTCTTGATTCCCCTAAATATGGGTTGAGGTCCTATATGAAGCTCTTGTGGTTAAGTATAAGTGAGGCACACACACAAGCATATAATAGATATGGAAATATGAATCAATGCTCAACACAAGCAATTATGATATGATGATATGAATGATGCTTTGCACAATATAAAGAGAGAGAGAGAGAGAGTTAGAGAGACAATGGATCAAACGCAAACAACAAGATATGTTTCGAGGTTCGAGCCCCTAGCTCTACATCCCCGCCTTCACCACCGTGAAGGATTTCCAATCCACTATCTCCCACCGAGGGAACCTCCACCGAGGAGGATTTGTTACAACAGGGAGTACCGAACTTCTCTCTCAAACACCGCCTCACAACCGAGGGGTAGGCCCGTAGCCAAACAACAACCAATCCACCTCACACTTGAGGGAAACAAACCAAACTCCACCTCTCACTAGAGGGAGCAAACCACAAGCCTCAACCTCTACCAAAGAGGGAGCAAACACCAACCCAATACAACAACCTCAACCTCTACCAAAGAGAGAGCACCCAACAATGAAAAGGGTTTACAACTTGGTGGTATCTTTCAACCACAAACAATCTCTCTTTTCCACAAAACAAAGATCCTAAATAGATTAGGATAGAAGATATAGCTCAAGTGTGGAAAACTAAGTGTTTTGATCAAAGAAAAACTCTTGGGAAAAATACCAAAATGAATATAGAAATTTAGACCAAGAACCAATTTCCCAAAACCTATTTTCTTTGAAATAACAAAACACTTAAAACAAATAAGGTAGATCTTTTTGGCACTAAAACTCTTTTGAAAACTTTTTTTTAAAACCAGAGAATGGGGAAAAATTAGCTCATCAAAACTTAGCCAAAATCCCAAAGAAATGGGGTTTATATAGGCCAAAACAGAAACTAGCCGTTAGGCTGATCTGGCAGCCTGACAGGCTAGCGGTCGGCCGGCCGGCCGACCGCCAACGGTCATAATTATGACCGTTGGGCCATCTCGGTCGACCGCCCGGCCGACCGCCAGAAACAGAGAGCAGAGCTCTCTGGTCCGGTCGGTCGCCCGGCCGACCGTCCCTGTGTCTGCCAAACGTGCACAAGCTTGTGCACGTCGGTCGACCGCAAGGGTCGACCGGCCTTTGGTGCGGTCGACCCGTGCGGTCGGCCGACGTGGCCTGTCAGCCACTGTTCTGGGACAGAAACACATGTAAAGAATATTTCTAAAAATCTTTTAAGTCTTTGTAAAAATACCCAAAATAGTTTTATCATTTTGCATTGATACATAAACATGTGATAAAAAGTTTAGCTCAAATATCAAGCATATGAAATCATTTTTGTGTTTTATCATTTTTACCAAAAACCAAAACATGTATCTTATCAAACTTGATTTTTCAATAAGGAGATCTGATTTTTCCTAAAACTCATGAATAGACATATCAAAAATAAGTTTGTTAAAGATATGAAGCATGTATGTATATTGAACACATCTAATATACATAAAAAACCAATTAAACTTGTTTGATCATCTATTCATGAAAACCAAAAACCAAACATAAAACGTGTGTGTTTGTGCACTTGAGCATATCAACTATACTAAGCTTTACAAATGGATCTAAGCACACTATCTAAACTATGGATACCTAAGTCTTCTTGACGATCTCCATCTTCAAGTAGACCCGATCCAAAACTCCATCCATGGGCTAGGCAATGTGTGATCTTGAAGCTTGAGCCCTGGAATCACTAAGTGAAGGCTTCCAAACTCCTCTTTTTGAAGCAATCACCAACTAATATCTTGTTTAAAGATCTGAAACTAAAATCACAAGATTATTAGTAAACATAACTACATGAGTAATCATCATCAAAACTAGAGAGGAAGGCCTTCGAGCCAACAGAGTGTATCTTGTATTGAGGAGCTTGACATCTCTTCTTTATGTGATACACGTGTGTAGGGGGAGCTTCACATCTCCTCTTATGCATTACATATTATACGTTATGTGAATTAGGGCTTGTCATCCTCTTTCATGTAATGTATATGTGTAGGGAAGTTACTTTACCATCTTCCTCTTCATGAATGTATATAGCATATACCATTTATTTATTGATCTATGTTTACTTTCAATTGGTATCAAAATGCTATTTTGACATATTTTCAATTGATATCCTAATTGATTGTTACCCTTTATTGATTCCTTGTTTTAGACAAAAAGGGGAGAAAAATTTATTGTTTTGCTTTAGCTTTACCCTTTATTGATGATTGTTTCTTTGTATTAAAAAGGGGGAGAAGATTTTGTTTGTTTTGATTTTTACCCCTTTGTTGATGATTGACAAAAAGGGGGAGAAAGATTTTGAGTTTGTTTGAGCTTTATATATGCACATATTATGTTTTGCATATATTAAGTTTAATTTAGTTTAATTTTAATTGGTATCTAGAGCATGTTTTGTTTTTGAACATTTCATTGGGTATCTAGAGCCTTTTATTGTTTTTGCATTGTCATTCATTGCATATTTATGTTTATTTATTTTATGCATGAGTTAAGGGGGAGCTTCTTTGTTGATGATTGTTTCTTTGTATTAAAAAGGGTGAGAAGATTTTGTTTGTTTTGGTTTTTACCCCTTTGTTGATGATTGACAAAAAGGGGGAGAAAGATTTTGAGTTTGTTTGAGCTTTATATATGCATATTTATGTTTTGCATATATTAAGTTTAATTTAGTTTAATTTTAATTGGTATCTAGAGCATGTTTTGTTTTGAACATTTCATTGGGTATCTAGAGCCTTTTATTGTTTTTGCATTGTCATTCATTGCATATTTATATTTATTTGTTTTATGCATGAGTTAAGGGGGAGCTTCTTTGAAGCTTAACGTTAATCCATGCATATATAACTCCATGAGTTTTGTCATCATCAAAAAGGGGAGATTGTTGGCCCAGAGGCCTTCCACTCTAGTTTTGATGATGATTAATCATGTAGTTATGTTACTAATAATCTTGTGATTTTAAGTTTCAGATCATTTAGCAAGATATTAGTTGGTGATTGCTTCAAAAAGAGGAGTTTAGAAGCTTTTCATGGTGATTCCAGTGCCCGAGCATCAAGATCATACCTTTGCACTTGGTGGATCACGGAGTTTGGATCGAGTCGACTTGAAGATGGAAGATCATCAAGAAGACTTAGGTATCCTAGTTTTAGTTAGTGTGTTTAGATCCAATTGTAAAGCTTAGTATGGTTGATATGCTCAAGTGCACAATACACACACGTTTTATGTTTGGATATGGTTTTTCGGTTTTTAGTTTAACCGATATTGTTTTCATGAATAGTTGATCAAAAAAAGTTTAAATTGTTTATATGTATAGTAGATGTATTCTTTCTATACATGCTTGCTTAAACTTCCTATACAAACTTATTTTGACTTTCCTATTCATGTATTGAAAAATCCAAGTTTGATAAAATACAAGTTTTGGTTTTGGTAAAAATGATAAGACACAAAAATAGTTCAAATTGCTTGATATTGAGTTGAAATTTTTATCACATGTTTATATATCAATGCAAAATGTTAAAACTATTTTTGGGTATTTTTACAAGACTTAAAAGAATTTTTAGAAATATGTTTAACTGTTTTTCTGACCCAGTTTCTGATCCAGACTGTGGCTGACAGGCCAGGTCGGTCGACCGCACGGGTCGACCGCACCAAAGGCCGGTCGACCCTTGCGGGTCGACCGACGTGCACAGCCTTGTGCACGTTTGGCAGACACAGGAACGGTCGGCCGGTCGGTCGACCGGACCAGAGAGCTCTGCTCTCTGTATCTGGGGGTCGGCCGGGATGACCCAACGGTCATTTTTATGACCGTTGGCGGTCGGCCGGCCGGTCGATCGCAAGCCTGTCAGGCTGACAGATCAGCCTAACGGCTAGTTTTCTGTTTGGCCTATATAAACCCCATTCCTTTGGTTTTTGGCTAAGATTTTTCCCAGCTAATTTTTCCCTACTTTCTGGTTTAAAAAGAAGTTTTCAAAAGAGTTTAAAGAGCAAAAAGATTCATCTTGTTTGTTTTTAAGTGTTTTGTTATTTTCAAAGAAAACAAGTTTTTGGGAATTGGTTTCTTGTTCTTCATTTCTATATTCATTTGGTATTTTTCCCAAGAGATTTTCTTTGATCAAAACACTTGTTTTCCACACTTGAGCTATATCTTCTATCCTAATCTATTAGGATCTTGTTTTGTGGAAAAAGAGAAAGAGAGATTGTTTGAGGTTGTTGTAGCCTCCAAGTTGTAAACACCTTGCTCTTGTTGTATCCCTCTTTGGTAGAGGTTGATCGGGTGATTGGTTTGCTCCCTCTTTGGTAGAAGTGGAGATTGTTGTTTGCTCCCTCTTGTGTGAGGTGGAGCTTAGTGGTTTGTATCCCTCTTCGGTAGAGGTGATTGTGGTTGTTTGGCTACGGGCCTACCCCTCGGTTGTGAGGCGGTGTTTGAGAGAGGAGTTCGGTACTCCCTTGTTGTAAAAATCCTTCTCGGTGAAGGTTCCCTCGGTGGGAGTCCTCGGTGGACAAGATAGTGGATTAGAAATCCTTCTCGGTGAAGGCGGGGACGTAGAGCTAGGGGCTCGAACCTCGAAACATATCATTATGTTTACGTTTGATCCATTGTCTCTCTAACTCTCTCTCTTTACTTTGTGCATTACATTATTCATATTGCCATATCATTCATATGCTTGTGTTGTCCTTGCATTATTTCATATTGTTCATCCTTATATGCTTGGATTGCTTGTGTGTGGCTCACTTGTACTTAACCACAAGAGCTTCATATAGCACCTCAACCCATATCTAGGGGAATCAAGAGGAGTTAGTCCAGAGCCCTTCACGGGGAATTTGGCTACACTTGTTGGTTGTATTAAGTGTGTTGCAAAATTATTTTAGCTTCCGCATTTAGTTTCTAGATTAGCATTATCACCTATTCACCCCCCTCTAGGTGGTTTTCAGGATGGGCCTTCAGTTTGCCCAAACTGAGGGATGTTGGCTTTCTCCCAATTGGCCTGGAATCTTTTCGCTGGTGACTAGAGTCTCTCCATTCGGCAGTGGTACTTTTCTTCTAGGCGGCTCTGGAGTGCAGATGTGATTCCATCACCATATTGCATGTCTTGCAGGCTTCAGTCTCCAAAGGACTGCTATCTCGCTCTCGCTGGGCTTCTTGGGGTTCTTCTTATCCCTCTCGCAACGCGAGTGGGATGGTGGTGTCGGTTTGGCTGCCTTAGAGTCATGGGAAAGCGGAAAGGGAGAATGTACATTCATTTCGACTCGTGTTGCCTCAGCTTCTCGATCTTCTCTTCACCGATGTCGAGATCTTTGAATGATGGCGTGAACAAAGAGGCGATGTCTTTCGGTAGATGTTCCCCTGAGAATCAGAATGTGTGTTCTGAGTTCCGAGGTAAGGCGAGACTAGTAGGATGGATTGGAGTGTCTAGATTCAGACCTGCTATACTGTTGTGCACCAACAACAACCACAAGAGGAAACCCTAGATCTCAAATGCACAGAGAACAGTACCACCAACAGCACAAACACCCAATCTCAAAAAAAAGCACAAAACACAAATTTAACGAGGTTCGGCCTTGTTGCCTACGTCCTCGGGGCAAGAAAGAGGGGGGGTTTTATTGATTTCGTTAAATCAATACACTTTTTACAGCAATGGGATCAAGAGAGTTCTGCCTCTATGCTATACTCTCCTCCACACTCGCACACAAACCCCTTGGATTGCTTCTAAACCCTAGAAATCCAAACAATCCTTAAATAGGGTTCAAAACAGCCCTTTCCGAAACAGCCCTAACCCGACTGTCGGTCGACCGGCCGGTCGACCGACCCTATGCACCGGTCGACCGGGCCGGTTGACCGTGCCTAACCGAGAGTTAGGCACTTTCAGTCGGTCGACCGGGCGGTCGACCGCTCTCCTTCTGCGGTCGACCGGCCCGGTCGATCGCTACTGCCTTGTGCATGTGGTGCACGTCGATCGACCGAACCGGTCGACCGATCTGCTGCTTCTGCCGACGGTCGACCGGGCCGGTCGACCGTTCTCCTGCTCTGAAGCACTGTTGTGCTGCTGTTTCTGCTGCTAAATTGGATTTCTTCATTCGTCGACTTCCTCGACTTCCTCCCCCTACAATTCTCCACCTCGGTGAAGATTTTTCCAAAATCTGAGCCGATCTCCAACGTACCCCAGTCTATCACCTGGCGAAATCGACACACGATCTCGACGAAATCGACACACGATCTCGGCTTGCGCGCACCGGACGAAATCGACACACGATCTCGACGAAATCAACACACGATCTCGGCTTGGAATCTGTAGCTCAGCTATCCACTGGAAAGCACCGCACATGCCTTCCGTATACTTCACTTTAGGAGAACTTCCATACATGCCGATCACCAAACGTGGCTCCTACTCCATAACTTCACGACCTCACGAAGACCTCCTCATGAGTCAACACTGACTATCCAACTGACTAGCTCTATCTAGTCTACCTGTCTTCAACTGACGGTCCAACCAAGTCTGCGTAGAGCACACTAAACACCATCATCGGCTTCAACTGGATGCATACCACTTTTTATGTAAGCTCAACATCTTCTCACCAGAAGATCAACCTGTTCATCGAGATCACAACACCTCACCACCACGTGAAGTTCAACTGGCCACAACACTTCACCTCTACGTGAAGCCTCTCCACCTCTACGTGAAGCTCCAATCAGCCACAACTCTTCACCTCTAAGTGAAGTTCCAACTGGCCACAACACTTCACCTCTACGTGAAGCTCCAATCGGCTACAACTCTTCACCTCTACGTGAAGTTCCAAACAGCTTCTCGAGAACCCAAATAGCTTCATACGGGTTACATCACCAAATGGCTGCGCCTTTACGGCTGCCTACATACCTTGCCCAAAGGATCAAGCCAACCGTACTTCATCGAAAATGAGCTTCATCAAGCTCAAGCACTTGTACCTGTATCTGCAGCAGTGAACCTATCAGACTGAGTCATATGAACCTCCTCACGACCATCATGGAGAACAACGGCCTTCAACTTGAGCTTGTCGCGATCACAAGCTTGAGATTCATGCTTCTTTCCCCACAAGCGTGGTTTCACTTTAGTTCCAATGGCTGCAAATAACTCGACATCCTCAGCAATGTCTTCATCCTGTTCAGCATCAACCTTGGTTTCATGATCTCCACCCGGTGTCACATCCGATGAAGTCTTCTCTAATGCCGAACCAACTGGAGATGATGGAGTAGCATCAACCTCCACCCGCTGCGATACTTCCTTGGTCTCTGTCCTCTCCACCTGCTGAGAGACGATGGACTTCAACACTGAAGTCTCTCCAAATGTGACATGCCTACTCAACACGATCTTTTTGTTTTCGGGGCCCACAACCTGTAGCTGTTCCTTTTGACACCCAAAAACACAAACCTCTTTGCTCGCAGATTCACCTTGCCATTCTTGGCACTAAAGTAGGTCGGACTTCCAAATTCCCGCAGCAAACCATGATCTTGAGCAGCTTTCTCAGACCAAATTTCCAATGGAACTTTACCTCCTATCGCAGTCGATCTATTCATGAGATGGCTAGCATACACAGTCGCCTCAGCCCAAAACGACTTGTCTAATCCTGCATTAGACAACAACCACCGAATCTCTTCCAGCAAGGAACGGATTATTTCCTTAGCCAACCCATTTGTACCTGTTGTGAAGTGAGTAGCAATTCGGTGTTCTGGCCAAATCGTAGGAATTGGTTCATGTCTTTTCCAACATTACCAATCTTCAGCTCCTTGATCTTCCTGCCAATCTGTTTCTCCATTCTTCCTCTCCACTTCACCAATATATCTAGGGCTTTACTTGTTTGTCTCATGGGATATATCCAATAATGCCTAGATAAACTATCAACAAAAGAGACAAAGTACCTGTGACCTCCAAGCGATGCCGTCTTAGCAGGTCCTCAAATGCTCACGTGAACACAATCAAGAAGACCTTCTATGCGGTGAGTACTGGTGCTGAATTTCACCTTCTTCTTGTCCAGAACGCTGTGTTCACCTTCCAACTTGCAGGTAGCAGCACCTTCCAGCGATTCCTTCTTTGCAGGAGCTTGCAAAGACTCTTCTCCTTCCTGTCCGACCTTTTCCTGCCAGACCTCCGGGCAACCATCATCTGAGGAACTAGAAGTCTCCACCTGATCTATAATCGTACTACCCTTCAAGTAGTAGAGATTGTCTCGGCGGACGCCCTTCATCACCACCATCGAGCCTTTGATCATCCTGAGATCACCATCTCGAACAGATATCACCAGACCCGATGCTTCCAAAACTCCAACAGAGATTAGATTTCTCTTCAACTGAGGTACATACCTCACTTCCTTCAGCTCCCTTACCATCCCATCAAACATCCTGATTTGGATTGTACCTACACCCTCCATGATACATGGATGATCATCGCCCATAACGACTGAACACCCCTCCAGCTTCTCAAAGCTAGAAAACCAATTCCGATTAGGACACGCATGGTATGTAGTACCTGTATCCAAAATCCACTCATTTTCTCCTGAGTGGCCAACGATGGAAGTAGTGATTGAGAATGAGAAACCCGACGAGTCCGAATCTGATCCATCTGCCTGTGAATTACTGCTCTGAGTATTAATCACGTTAGCAAGATTTGCCTCAGTCATCGACTCCTTCTTCTTCCCTTTGAACTTTGGACAGTCCACTTTCCAGTACCCTAATTCTTTGCAGAAGGCACACTGGTTCTTCCTCAGATCCCTATAGCCCGGCCTGGACTTCGATCATCCTCTTTCATCATTGCCCTTCCTAGATGAACCCCTGCCTCTTACTGCTAGCGCCTTTGCTGACGAGCTTGACTAAGATGGCTGTCTCTCCTTTCTCCTCGTCTCATAATTTACCAATGCAGACGACACTTCATGATAGTCCAGAGTCTGCCTACCATTTATGAAGGTTAATGTGAATGTCTCATACTCCTCCGCCGGGAGAGAGTTCAAGAGGATTACTGCCTTGTCTTCCTCATCTACCTTGACATCCACATTGACCAAATCTGTAAGAAGCTTCGTGTAGCGGTTTAGATGTTCATTCACGGAGCATCCCTTCTTCATCTGAAACCCATACAGCTTGCTCTTCAGCTGCAATCGCGATTCTACACTCTTGGTCAGATATTTCCTTTCAAGGGTCTCCCACAACTGCCTCGCAGATGTCTCATGTAACACAAGATATTTGATGTCTTGTGTTAGATACGATCTAATCAGGCCACACGCAGACCTGTTCATCTTCTCCCACTCTTCATCAGTGGTTGTACTTCACTTCTTCTCCAGAAGTAGAGTATCCTCGAGGTTCGATGCATTTAGGGCATCCATAACCTCGCACCTCCACATCCCAAAATTGTTAGTGCCGTTAAACTTCACCACGTCAATCCTCGGATGAGGATTCATGGTCCTTATGATGTACTTTCTTCTGCCATCTTTCTAACTAGATCCTCTATGTATGCGGAAAACCAACTGGAGATAGATACACAACTTCGATAAAAATTAGATTTTTACCTTCTCACGAAACCCTAGAATGAGTTTTGACCAGATCTACTCCTCCAATGATTCCTTGAGCACTCCTTGCGTTGTTCTGAGATCGACACACGATCCCACGAACAAGACTACCGCTGATCTGAGATCGACACACGATATCCACCAAATCAGCACCCGATGCCCTCCGAATCGCCAGAAAATCCCACGAAGAACCTGGGATCTGATACCACTTGTTGTGCGCCAATAACAACCACAAGAGGAAACCCTAGATCTCAGATGTACAGAGAACAGTACCACCAACAGCACAAACACGCAATCTCAGAGAAAAGCACAAAACACAAATTTAACGAGGTTCGGCCTTGTTGCCTACGTCCTCGGGGCAAGAAAGAGGGGGGGTTTATTGATTTCGTTAAATCAATACACTTTTTACAGCAATGGGGATCAAGAGAGTTCTGCCTCTATGCTATACTCTCCTCCACACTCGCATACAAACCCCTTGGATTGCTTCTAAACCCTAGAAATCCAAACAACCCTTAAATAGGGTTCAAAACAGCCCTTTCCGAAACAGCCCAAACCCGACTGTTGGTCGACCGGCCGGTCGACCGACCCTATGCACCGGTCGACCGGGCCGGTCGATCGGGCCGGTCGACCGTGCCAACCGAGAGTTAGGCACTTTCAGTCAGTCGACTGGGCAGTCGACCGCTCTCCTTCTGCGGTCGACCGGCCCGGTCGACCGCTATTGCCTTGTGCATGTGGTGCACGTCGGTCGACCGGACCGATCGACCGATCTGCTGCTTCTGCCGAGGGTCGACCGGGCCGGTCGACCGTTCTCCTGCTCTGAAGCACTGTTGTGCTGCTGTTTCTGCTGCTGAATCTGGATTTCTTCATTCGTCGACTTCCTCGACTTCCTCCCCTACATATACTTTTTAAAAAATATACATACAGAAATGTAAAAGGATTTTTTGTATTACACTTGTCAGATGTAATCAAAAAAACTTAATGGAATGATATATGGAATGGAAATATCTTTGGAATGGAAATAACTTTGAAATGGAAATGGTTATGTTTAAGTCTTTCCTGCTTTGCTTGTACCATAAGCTTTTTGCGATTAATATGACGATGTGTCCTCGGAGTGCTGATGTCTATCCCTGGTATAGTTGGTTACAACAAAGTATCGGTGGGTTTGCACTATTGTTTCTGAGTGGTGGTAATCCCATCAACGGTACTTGTAAACTTAGATTTCAGGTGGGAACACTCGCAACGGAGGGTTTCGACTGTCCGTGGGCTAATCGAGAAGGGGCTCCTAGGCTGATGTTTGCGTTGCCGTCTGCGAGTAGGGGACACCATAACGGGAAGTACAAGCATCATGGATTCTGATGGGGAAATATTGCCATCAATGGGGCAAGGAATCCGAGCGAGAAACACTCCCACAGCGGAGAGTTTCAACTTCCCGTAGGCTAATTGAGAAGGAACTCATAGGCTGGTGCTTGTATTGCCGTCTCCAAGTGGGGAACTGATTGAGTTGGAACCTGCACACAGAAAAATATAGAATTTCAGGAATATAGAATAGAAGTGCAAGTGTTCAATGCTATCGCTATAGCGAGTGGCTATGCGGGTCATGATCCACAAGGAGAGACAAGCGATGAAACTTTTTGTAAGTTCTCTTTAGTTCACTAAAAATGGTTAAAGTTCTTCTTTTAGTTCTTGAAAAGAAAATGAAAATAAATTATGTTAAATTGTGAAAGTGGTAGGTTGGAGTAGATAGAGAAAATAGAAAATGAATTTATAAAAAGAAACTAAAAAGAGTAAATAAAAGAGTTGGAGATCTAAACTAAAAGATTAAATGAAAGAAAACCTAAAAGAAATACTTACCTTCTTTGGTTGATGACTTACATTGGATCGTTGGCACGTTTACCTTGCTTCAGACACGATCAACACATAATCCATAAGATCGAGCTCAGTCCCCATTCGCATTACATTATCAAGATGAACAAGAATGAAATGATACAGAATCTTGAGGAGGAGATCATCATCATGAAATATCGGTAGCAAACACATAATAAGGCTATACCGATGCTACTAGATTCGCTTAGATCTCATCAAAAACCAAAAAAGGAAGTAAAAGAAAATAAGAATAAAGAAGAAAAAGTAACTTTCAATTCGATTAAATAATAATATAAGAAAAGATGATTACTTACACCGGTGTCACTCTCAATACAAGCACTTTTCTCCTTCCTCCATGAAATTCTTCTCTCCTCTCAGTTACATATGAAAATAAAAATTACATAAAAAAACAAAAAACCTAAGTTAAACCTATACAGAAATCTATTTTTTTTCTATTTGATCATCCATGTACACTGAGAAATCTCAGTATTTATAGGCAAAAACCAAAAGGGGAGAGTGTGAGAAGATAGGGGAGCAAAACGCTCCCTGTATCCTAACCAACTGGCCGCGAAAATGCGGACGCGGCCTGGGTGTGGCTAGGTGGCCACATCCGAGGGGGTGCCAATCCCTAGTTTCTCGATCTCCTTTTATTTCTTACTGGATTTTCAAATTTTGGTCCTGGATTTGTTGGAACCTCCTTTGATCTTTGGCTTTTACCAATTGATTTGTGAAGATCTGTTTTAACCGCTAGTTTAACTGATTTTATCTTCTTTGATTTCCCCTAATTTGCCTTGATCATGATTTAAATTTAATTCTGAATTAAATCAGAATTTGGGTGGGCTTTGGGCTCGTTTTCTCTTCCTTCTCCCTTGGTAATGGGCCTACATTTTATTAAACAACATCAAGACTAAATACATGATTTATTAGATAATAAATATGGGAATATGACATTATATATGCAATATAGGTGACCGATCACACCCCCACACTTATCTTTTGCTCGCCCTCAAGCAAAACATCATAACTAATCCTAGAAAATTATTAGACCACTTTCGTAGGTTACTCGATTGCACTAAGCATGTGCAACAAGCTGTTAAACCCCTAAGTTACTCATAGAGGACGAGTTTTGTCTCATGAGGGTTTTCAGCAGATTACACCTACAAAATCCATAAAGAAAGAGAAACAAAGAGTTAGTATTTTCGAACAACATTTTGAAAGAGAAAAATATTTGAAGTATTAGTGTAAGAGTTCAAGTAATCTATAAGTTATAGGAAAACTAAATTTTTCATTCCTAAACTTAGTTTCTATTTAAAAACTTATTGTCATTCAAAGTAAGAAATCAAATTATATTTCTCATCTAGTTTATTACTTTACCCTAAATCATACGCACCTTCGTGACCGTGAAATTTTGACTAAGAGTTCTTTAACTCTAACTCTTATGCCTTTTATTTATTTATTAATTTATTTTTAGTGGTATTATTTTTTAGTTTTATTAGGTTTTTAATCTGCCCATGTAACGGGCCTTTAATTGGTGACTCCCAAACCAGACGGTCTTGGGGCACCGGATGAGAAAACACCCCAAGGACTTAAGGACTCGAGCAAACAAGGATACAAAATTAAGAATTTTATTATATGGACCACTTTTAGGCGTGAATACTCATGCTTTATGAGGCACAAATACCCAGCTTAATTAGAGATTTTTTGATATATGTATATATATATATATTTTCTTTTCTTTTTTCTTTTTTAATATAAGACATAAGAATCTTTGTTTTAAACCCTAAGTGTGTAAGTGTATAAAATATGCATATTTTATTAAGGTAAAAATCAAGACTAAATTACTTTTTCAAATTTTCTTCCTAACTCTATAAATCAAACAAATAATCTTATTTTGACCAAGTATAAGAAATCCTAATTATGATTCTCCTATTCCTTAAAATTGACTTAATTTCTTACAAAAAAATATGTCAAAATATTGCTCTCTTTTCAAAAAGTTTTTAAAAAAAAAAAAGAAAAATGTTATTTTTTTATTTTAAATAAAAAAAACTATGCTATGTTAGAACCCTCCTCCACACTTATCTCATGCATTGTCCTCAATATATGAATGAATGTATAGATGCATGAAAAAGAAGAAAGGGAAAGAAAATAGTACCTTAAGGTGGTGGTTCCGGTGACGGTCGGATTGGGCCAAGCGTTGCTACCCAATTAAGATAATGTGGTAGTTCACGGAATCCACCTTTATTGACCTCTTTTCTATATGCATTATTACAATCCCTAATATGAATAGGATCATGAAAGATCCTATCATGAAACTTATTCCCTTTACATGACCAGCCTTGAAAAATCATCACTGAGTCATTATGATCGACATCTATGTCCAACAAAAGAATGTGACTTGGTGGAATAATTGACTTGGATTCAAAAGTGATAGGTTTGAGAACCATTACTAACTCAGGAAAATCAATTTTGGGTTTGAGAGTCAGTTTTGGTTCAAGAGTTGAGTTCAAATCAAAGAATTGAAATTCATATTCTTCTCGCATCAATGGAATGTGACTATCCAAATGTAGTGATTCAATTTCTAAATCTGTGGGTACAGGAATACATGTTGGCTCTAAAAATTACAAATTGGGTAATGATACCGGAACCAACATATATTTGATGATGGAAATTGAATCACAATGTTGGGGATCGGGGTCACATTCACATTCAAGTTCAAGTTCAATCTCATTGAATGAAAAACTTGCCAATTTGTCCAAGGCTTGGAATTGGTTAAGCTCAAATTTGTGTGATGAAATTGAGTCTTGATCAAAGTCTCCAAGACACCAAGATTCTTCGTTCTTATCAATATGGTTAGGGCAATCGGGAATGGTCGAACATATGTTAGGTAGAATTTCCTCATTCCTATCTTTCACTATGCTGATATAACGACTCATTTGTGCTTCTAGCCTATCGAAAGATTGGAAAAAATTATTTTCAGACTGAATCAGGTTTTTCATACTCCTATCTGAGTCCATACGTTCTTCTTCTTGTTGTTGGACTTAGAACATGGAGTAAGGATCTTGAATTTAGGAGTCTTGTAGGAATTATGAGTCCATCATTTTCAGCTTTTGTTCTTGGTACTGAATCATTCCTTCTATACTTTTCATAACCTCAGAATTTCTTCTATTGGTTAATCATGACTAAGAAAATTATAGGCTGAATTTTAAAATGGTGGTTGATAATATGACGTGGGGGAGTTGTATCCCCATTGACTATGAAGAGTAGTGATGATTATTTCAGTCTTGTTCATAGAATTGGGACTAGGGCATGTATTGATTCGGATAAGACCAATCTGGTATACTTGGTTGGTTAAAGTTATGATATGCCGAGTTGGTAATATCCAAGTCAAAAGTGGTCGGGGTGTAATATGGATTACCATTAAAATTAAAAAATTTATTTTTATAAGCCATATCACACAAGAAATATCAAAGACAAACAAAGAAAAACAAATAAAAAAAAATCTAACCTAAGTTAGGGTAAACCATAGACCTAGACAACTCTTAACTGGTTAGACTATCCATGGGGGGTATATTGCAGAATTTGACCACAAGTTAATCGGCCAGTAAGGGGCAAGATCAGTGGGAGGTATCCGTGCCTAAGAAGCGGGCCTAATTATGTCAAACCACTATTCTTCGAGGTTTCGCCTCATCAATCCCCAACCTTTGACACCGATTTGGTAAGAGTCAAATTCTAATCAACTTCTCCTTTAGGTTAGTCTCTTATTTGAGTCCGAGATATCCCTAGGGCCAACGTCTACTTAGTTTTAGTTAGGCTTGGGTTAGTGAGTGAGGAGATTGTTTGTGGGCTAAGGGAGGGTAATGACTTCCCCACCTTATCTTGTTTATAGGATAAACCCTTAACTCAGTTTAGTGCAGTGTACAAGTATATAGAAAAAGTGACACTCAAGAAATATTTACACAAGAATGAACCTTATACCAAATGCTATGCACACATATCTTGGCTCCAGCACTCTTCAACAGTAAATAGAAAATGTAACGAAATAGACATGTGCCAAAATGTAAAGTCTAAACCGTTTTAAACATTTATAATCAACCTTTTACTGTTGAATTAGAAATGTATGTACAGTGAGTCAAACAAGAAAATAAATAGGTACAAATATTTAAATTTTTTAATTCAGCCAACCTACAAAAAATACAGGTTAGTAGTTCACTCAGATTGCCATGGGAATGCAGCAAATCTGAGAACTTCTGGGCTCTGCCTTATTGAGAGAGTCCAGGGCCACTTATTTTGTCCAGTGTAGCAAAATTTCCTTGCCAAGAATAGAGAAGAAAGTTAATAAATAAAGTAAACAATAAAGGATTACTTACCGTCCCTCCCGGCAATGGCGCCAAATTTTGATTGAGTTGGAACCTGCACACAGAAAATACAGAATTTCAGCAATACAGAATAGAAGTGCAAGTGCTCAATGCTACCGCTATAGCGAGTGGCTATGCGGGTCGTGATCCACATGGACGAACTAGCGATGGATGTTTTTTTGTAAGTTCTCTTTAGTTCACTAAAAATGGTTAAAGTTCTTCTTTTAGTTCTTGGAAAAAAATGAAAATAAGTTATGTTAAATTGTGAAAGTGGTAGGTTGGAGTAGATGGAGAAAATAGAAAAATGAATTTATACAAAGAAATTAGAAAGAGTAAATAAAATAGTTGAGAGATGGTAGTGATCTAAACTAAAAGATTAAAAGAAAGAAAACCTAAAAGAAATACTTATCTTCTTTGGTTGATGACTTACCTTGGATTATTGGCACGTTTACTTTGCTTCGGACGCGATCAATGCATAATCCATAAGATCGAGCTCAGTCCCTATTCACATTACATCATCAAGATGAACAAGAATGAAATGATACAAAATCTTGAGGAGGAGATCATCATCATGAAATATCGGTGCAAATACGCAACAAGGGTATACCTATGCGACTAGATTCGCTTAGATCTCATCAAAAATCAAAAGAGAAAGTGAAAGAAAAAAAGAATAAAGAAAAAATTAACTTTCAATTCGATTAAATAACAATGAAAGAAAAGATGATTACTTACACCGGTGTCACTCTCAGTACAAGCACCTTTCTCCTTCCTCCATGAAATTCTTCTCTCCTCTCAGTTACATAAAGAAAATAAAAATTACACAAAAGAAAAAAATCTAAGTTAAATCTATATAGAAATCTATTATATTCTCTGCTTCATCGCCCATGTACACTGAGAAATCTCAGTATTTATAGGCAAAAACCAAAAAGAGATAGTGTGAGAAGATAGGGGAGTAAAACGCTCCCTATATCTTAACCAACTGGCCATGAAAATGTGGCTATGACCGAGTTTCCACGGCCTGGGTGTGGCCAGGTGGCCACACCCGAGGGTGCTGATCCCTGGTTTCTCGATCTCCTTTTATCTCTTGCTGGATTTTCAGATTTTGGTCTTGGATTTGTCGAAACCTCCTTTGATCTTTGGTTTTAACCTATTAATTTGTGAATATATGTTTTAACCGCTTATTCAACTGGTTTTATCATCTTTGATTTGCTTGATTTGCCCTGATCCTTGATTTGAATTTAATTCTGAATTAAATCAGAATTTGGGTAGGCTTTGGGCTCATTTTCTTTTCCTTCTCCCTTGGTAATGGGCTTGCATTTTATTAAACAAAATAAGACCAAATACATTATTTATTAGACAATAAATATGGGAATGTGACATTATATATGTAATATAGGTGACCGATCAGGGACACTCCCACAACGGAATGTACAGGCGTTAGGGATTCTGATAGGGGACACTTCCATCGGTGGGGCAGGGACTGTGAGCTAGGGATACTTTGACAGCGAAGGGTTTCGACTGCCCATAGGCTAATCAAGAAGGAGCTTATATGCTGGTGCTTGGATTCCATCTCCAAGTGGGGGGACACACCCCACAATGGAAGATATAAGCGTCAGGGATTCTGATGGGGGATACTCAGTAGGGCAAGGACTACGAGCGGGAGACACTTTCACAGTGGAGGATTTCGACTGCCAAGGCTAATCGAGAGGGGACCCGTAGGCTGGTGCTTGCATTGATGTGTCTGAGTTAGGGACACTCCCATAACAGATTATATTACATCGGGGATCTGATGGGGGACACTTTCATTAGCGGCGTATGCTGAAAGGGTTAGTAGCAAAAATTTTATTTTATTTGATAATTTAAGAAATAATACATGGAAATTAATTGAAATAATGAAGGTGTTATTGGATATCTTCATTGGAGGTACGAGATCACTCAGTCGTCTTGTACTGGGTGGTTATGTGTTGCAGTTGGGCAGGAAGCGGAGAGCTTTATTCTCTTGCACCGGAGGCCGCCTCAAAGGTAAGAACGTACTCTCTCAGGATGCTTTGTTGGACAAGTTTTTTTAGGTACCACCAGAGGCTTCTGTAGTAGATTGTTTTATTGTTAGCCCAAAGGCCTATCACTCTAGTTTTGATGACGATTAAATCATGTTGTTATAACTACTAATAATCTTGAGTTATTTAAATTTCAGATATTGATCAAGATCTTAATTGGTGTTTAACTTCTTCAAAAGACTCAAAGTCATGTTTGAAGCTAACACATCTCAATTCAAGAGCTCAAGCATAAAGGACGTATCAAGAACTCAAGAAGGAGTCTAGCTTAAAGGAATCCCATTTGGATCGAGCCAAGATGAAGAGAACGATCACATCAAGAAGAATGCTCTACTTTGTAAAGATGTTTAGATTTGTGTAATGTTTAGATTTGATTTGATTGCTGAAGCTCACACACATAGAAGAGTTTAATATTGATTTTCAAGAATAATAATTTCAGTGTTTTGGTTTAACCTGTTTCAATTTAACTAGCTCATGTTTTGTTTTTATGAGTTGATTTATCAAAAACATGTTCATATTATTTACATGTGTATTGGATTCTATCCATACACATTAGTGCTTCAAAAAAGTTTGAGAAACTTTTTTTTTGTTTTATACAAATTTTGAAAAAAACTGTTTTTCAATTAGAGTTTAATTTTTGAAAAAACATTTTTTATATAGTTTGACTTAGAAAATTTTCTAAGTATGAAGTCTAGACGCAGGCTTTATGTGAGCCTCGCGTTTTAGTCATAGAACGCTGGTCTCATATGTTAGCCCCGCGTCTGAACTTCAACACTTAGTGTAACTTTATTATTTTCAAAATACTAATTTTGTATTCTTTTCTTTGCAGTGAGGTATACTTCGAATCCCTTGGCGAAGAGACGTTACTTTGGTCATGTAAGTGGACCGTGTTGGCCCAAAAGGTTACACTCTCCATTTATATAGTTTTGATGATAACAAAACATACAAAAGCTATTTGGTACTAATAAAGATTCTAGAATGAATTTCAGGTTTGTACAAGTCTTGATGGCTTTAAGCATGTTGCAAGGTTATTGGCACTTAAAACATATTGAAAGGTTGATGGCACAAGATGACTCTTTCATAGGAGAGGAGGCTCTAGCTCGGCAACGCGGTTCAGAGATACCTTCCTATAAAGTTTTTATATTTTTAGTTTGTTAAAGAATAGTATATCCATTTGAAGCTCAAATACACACACACAAATTCAATACGTTTGGTTTTTGGTTTAAGCGGTTTTGGATTTCAAGTACATATATCGAGTTTTAGATTTGAACCAGTTTAGTTCTGCTGATCTGCTTGACACCCTTTTATAGTTGTTATCATAACTTTTTATTCTTATATTCAAATAACATGATTTAACTTGAATTTCAAAGCTAACTTCAGATCTAAATTTCTTATTCAATAATAATTTTTAGATTTAAATTTTAAAGATGTCAAATATTTGGTTGAACTCTGTTCTTGTTCTGAAAACAGCTTACAGTTTCTGATTTGACACCTGTCAGTATTTTATTAATAACATTCTAATAAAAAACTATATTGAGTTGATTTTAGTTGCATTAAAAAGAAGACTTAAAGATCTACAAATTATTTCTATATATCTAATTTTGAATTCGGACGTTTACAGCCTAAAAAATGTGCTCAAAGTTGACCAATCTGTCAGATTTGCAGCAATGGCTAATTTTGTGGAGGCTGATTTTTAACATGTTTTTAAAACGTGTTTAAGTTAAAAAAAAAAAAATGGTTAGCTGTATTAGAGGGTCAATTTATTCCTCTTTTATTTAGGTAAAAGTTTTCTATGTTTACTCTTCCTAAATCTTATATAAAGGGGTCATTAGAGTAGAGGTTTTCACAACAACAAATTCAAAGATCAAAAGTTTTGAGTTTTCTTGAGAAAGAGCTTTTGTTTAAGTTTTGGGCTATTATTTCCAAAAGTTTTCTGAAAGTTTTTTTTTCTTAAAATCTCTCTTCTATTTTTATATCACTTACAAAACCTTGAGCTTCAATCTTATATATTATTCTCTAGGGTTTTTGTAAAGAAAAGTTTTTCAAAAGAGAGTTTGTGGGCTTTTGATCACCAAGTGATTATTGTATTTGTGGCTCCACTACCTCTGGATTAGAGGAGTGTGATTGAGGAGTTGTGTACTCCCTAATGGTTGTAATCTTTTGTGGAAATCCTTCTGGGTGAAGGCGGGGACGTAGAGCTGGGTGCTCGAACCTCGAAACAAATCTCTGTGTTTGCGATTGGTTTACTTGTGTTGTTTACTTTCTATTCATTCATTCTTATATTGTCGATCTATACTCTCACAACAAGATTGCATTGCGCACCTCAAACTCTTATTTAGAGGAATCACGAGGAAGGAGTTCAGAGCCCTTCAAGGGCTATTCGGCTTCTAATCTTGTTTTGAGTGATCGTTGCATCATCTCATTTTAAATTTGTGCATTGATTATCATTATTACCTATTCACCCCCCTCTAGGTGATTTCAATTGGTATCAGAGTTAGGACTCTAGTTTTTAGCTTCACATCCTTAGAGAGATCCTATAAATTGCTAATCACTATTTTCATATCTTTATTCATACACTAGTAAAGATGGCCGATTGTCCAGATTTCAAGAAAAAGATATCTTTCTCCTTGAAGCAAAAGAAGCTGTTTGAAAAGAAGGTGTACAAAGCTACTTGGGACTCAGAAAGTGAATCCGAAGATGAAGTTGACACGGCCAATGTGTATTTCATGGCAAACACACCTAAGGTAACTACCGAACCACATGATGATGATAGTGAAATAAGTAAAGAATTGTTATTATAAGCTTTCATTGAACTTTTAGAAAGTTTTGATGCTAAAAAGGAAGATTGTTTAAAATTGAAAAAGGAAAATGAAATGCTTAAAAATCAAATTGCTATTTGTTTAAAAGAAAAGGATAAATTATCTTCTACTCTTATTTCAACACAAAGAGATTTTGATGCCTATAAAGTTGCATGCAAAGCTAAATATCCTAAAATTGATGAAAATGAGATTTCTATGTTAAAAACTAAACTAAATAATTTGGGAAATGTTTTAAAAGAATGTGCATTTAACAATACTAAATTAGAAGAAATGTTTTCAAAGAAACACATGCACATTTCACATGTTCAACATGATAAACCATCACATGCTAAAACTTCACATGTTCATCATGCCAACACATCGCATGTCAATCATACTAAAACACCCTATGCTCACAAATCACATGTTCATAAACCACATGCTCATTATGCTTTTAAATAGGGAAGAATTTATAAATGTACTTTTTGTGACCGTAATGGTCATTTAGCCAAATTTTGTTATGATCATATAAATAGTATGAATAATCATGTTTGAGTTCGAAACACTAACATATTAGGACCCAAGAAAATATGGGTACCAAAATTCATTCCTAGTCTATTTGATGTAGGTGTGGGCTCTCACATAACGTGAGAGTTGTTGGTGTCTTGAGGTGAATGCGTTCCAAGCTAAACGGTGACACTTTTGGATGCATCATTTTCAAGGGGAGTTTAGTTGGAGAACCATCTTGGTTTGGAGACTAAGAGATTACCCTATTGGTTTTGGTAACAATCTCTAACTCCTATTTTATTCACATGCTTTCATATAAATGTTTTTAGCATGTTTTGGCTTCAATGCTCATTATGATTGATCATGTTTAGATTCATGTTTTGGTTTATGTGCTTGATTTTGTACTTCATGATTTTAATTACTTATTTAAATGTAGTTTTCATTAAAACTTGTGTATATACTTGTACAAGTAGTGAGCTACACTTGGTTATTATGTGTTTGTGCTTCATTACATGTATAACCTAGTTTTGATGATCCTCTCATTTACACTTGTATTTTCTATTTTTGCACATGGTTTCATGATAATGTGTTAGCTTCATGTATATGTTACTTTTGTCTAAACTTTAGATATACATGTATACCCTTGAGTCATTTACTTTTCATGCAAATTTTTATTATGGACTCATTTGTTTTTAGGGATGTGTATGCATACCTTTAGATTTAGACAAAACATACATACCATGAAGTTGGAATTGTTTTGGTGAAAATTAAAGTTTCATGTTTTTCATGTTTATAAAGGAATTTGATTTGAGCTTAAATGCCTTATTTCCATGATTTTGTTGATTACATGATTCTTACACTCTATATTTGGTGTTTACTCATGACTTTATTTTCATGAGCATATATGTGCTTTATAGACTTTGAGTGTCAATTATTATGTGATTTTCATGTTTTCATGGGATGTATGATTTGGTTTTATATTTTGAAGGATTTCTTACTAGTTTTAAAAATATCTTTAAAACTAGTTTCTATTCTTCAAATGGTAAAGTTTTCAAACTATGCCTATTTACTTTCAAATCATGATTTTTAAAAACCCCTACCTTCTAAGGGTGGTTGGATGGGCGACCATGCCTTGTATACCCTTCTTAAATATCTTTTAAACTTGTGCATGATAAGGGGTGGTGAGTGTGAGTTATACACTTGATCCTCATTATATTTTTATTGGTATCAAAATTGATATTTCATATGTTTGTATATTCATATGTGTTTTCTATATATGTATGCCTCATATTTCAATTAGTATATCCATAAATACATATATATGATTTGATTGTACTTTTTTCACATGTCTTTACAATTTTTTTTTGAAAAAGCACAAATTATGTTTGCTAAGCTTGATTTAGTTCATCATGTCAATTATTTTTAATTAGTATCTATTACAAGCTTATGCATTGTTTCTTTTAGTATTTCATAAAGGGAGAGAAAATTCTTGTTATTAAATTGGTTTTATGTAAAATTGGTATTGGTTGTAAATTCAATTTGTATCAGTTTTCATTTCAAATTGGTATCTTACTCCCATCATTTATGATATAAAATACTTTGGTTTGATATATGCTAACATTTTCAATATTAGTATCAATGATCTTAAATTGGTATTGTTCTCTATTTTGTATCCTTATTGCAAAATGATTTTAGTGTTTATCTAAAAAATTAGTTTTTACCTTTAATTAGTATCAATATTTTTCAATTGGTATCAATATGTTTATCAAAAATTTTAATTGGTATTAAAAAAAAAACTTAAGTTTTGATCTTTAAGATTTGATGATATGACAATTGATTGTTTTTCCTTAGCCCCTTTGTTGATGAATTGACAAAAAGGGGAAGAGATATTTAAGTTTATGTATGCATATATGCATGTTTATATCTTATTTATGCATATATTGTTTATTGGTTGTTTCCTAACCCTTTTGATGTATGACAAAAAGGGGGAGAAGTATTTGTGATTTCATGTTTTGGTTTCATGTGTTGTACATGTTTAACTCATATATATTTTTTATATGTTCATGTTTCATATTTTATACTTGATAATAGAGCATCATTTGAGGGGGAGTTTTACCTCCCTTCTATATCTTGTGTTATAGCTTATATATTTTGTCATCATCAAAAAGGGGGAGATTGTTGGCCCAAAAGGTTACACTCTCCATTTATATAGTTTTGATGATAACAAAACATATAAAAGCTATTTGGTATTAATAAAGATTCTAGAATGAATTTCAGGTTTGTACAAGTCTTGATGGCTTTAAGCATGTTGCAAGGTTATTGGCGCTTAAAGCATATTGAAAGGTTGATGGCACAAGAGGACTCTTTCATAAGAGAGGAGGCTCTAGCTCGGCAACGCGGTTCAGAGATACCTTCCTATAAAGTTTTTATATTTTTAGTTTGTTAAAGAATAGTATATACGTTTGAAGCTCAAATACACACACACAAATTCAATACGTTTGGTTTTTGGTTTAATCGGTTTTGGATTTCAAGTACATATATCGAGTTTTAGATTTAAACTAGTTTTAGTTCTGCTGATCTGCTTGACACCCTTTTATAGTTGTTATCATAACTTTTTATTCTTATATTCATATTACATGATTTAACTTGCATTTCAAAGAGAACTTTCAAATCTAAATTTCTTATTCAATAATAATTTTCATATTCAAATTTTAAAGATATCAAATATTTGATTGAACTCTGTTCTTGTTCTGAAAATAGCTTATAGTTTCTGATTAGACACCTGTCAGTGTTTTATTAATAACTTTCTAATAGAAAATGATATTGAGTTGATTTTAGTTGCATTAAAAAGAAGACTTAAAGATATACAAATTATTCTTAAATATCTAATTCTGAATTCGGACGTTTACAGCCTAAAAAATATGCTCCAATCTATCAGATTTGCAGTAATGGCTAATTTTCTGGAGGCTGATTTTTAACATATTTTTAAAACGTGTTTAAGTTTAAAAAAAATATGGTTAGCTGTATTAGAGGGTCAATTTCTTCCTCTTTTTTTTAGGTAAAAGTTTTCTATGTTTACTCTTCCTAAATCCTATATAAAGGGGTCATTAGGGTAGAGGTTTTCACAACAACAAATTCAAAGATCAAAAGTTTTGAGTTTTCTTGAGAAAGAGCTTTTGTTTAAGTTTTTGGCTATTATTTTCAAAAGTTTTCTAAAAGTTTTTGGTTCTTAAAATCTCTCTTCTATTTTTATATCACTTACAAAACCTTGAGCTTCAATCTTATATTTTTTCTCTAGGGTTTTTGTAAAGAAAGTTTTTCAAAAGAGAGTTTGTGGTCATTTGATCACCAAGTGATTATTGTATTTGTGGCTCCACTACCTCTGGACTAGAGGAGTGTGATTGAGGAGTTGGGTACTCCCTAGTGGTTGTAATCCTTTGTGAAAATTCTAGTGGATCAGAAATCCTTCTGGGTGAAGGCGGGGACGTAGAGCTGGGTGCTCGAACCTCGAAACAAATCTCTGTGTTTGCGATTGGTTTACTTATGTTGTTTACTTTCTATTCATTCATTCTTATATTATCGATCTATACTCTCACAATAAGATTGCATTGCGCACCTCAAACTCTTATTTAGAGAAATCACGAGGAAGGAGTTCAGAGCCCTTCACGGGGTATTCGGCTTCTAATCTTGCTTTGAGTGATCATTGCATCATCTTATTTTAAATTTGTGCATTGATTAGCATTATCACCTATTCACCCCCCTCTAGGTGATTTCAAACCGGACCAGAATATTATCTCTGACCTCAGTAGATGTCACGCCCCGCTTTCCAAAATACGGAATACGTGGACGATGGCCAGCAGATACTCACGAAGAGTGAAATCTCTTCCATGAGTACCTTAGGCTGTTAATAACGAGCAGGATCGCACACATATATGCATATACAATCAAGAACAGGGATAAAATTACATATATGAAAAACTGAATCATAAATAATATCATCCACTATATCTGAATAAAATAAGTCAAGAAAGAAAAGTGAACTCACTGGAGAACAGCTGAAACAGAATATGATCTGCGAACAACTCTCTATACCGGCTTTCTGATCTAAATACTGAAAATATAATAAAGGTCCGTCAGAAGCGGACCAGTAAGAGCACACGAAGGGAAAAGAACAGTAAAAAGGAGAATATGAAGAAATAGTAACAGTAAGTAGGATATAAGAATAATATGTTTCGCAGTATCGAGAACTAAAGGTAATAATAATAATAATAGGAATAATCAGGAAGATAGATCATGTACAATAAGACCGTGCATGCATGGTGTGACATGTATATAATGAACATAAGACGTCCTGGACAAGTAACTGTCGTGTAATATAATCACAAGATCACAAGAACTCGAATAACATGGTATGTCCAGAAATATCATGTAGTCAAGATAATGCATGTCACATGAGTCTCAAGTGTTAGTGTCTTGATACATGTCAGGTACTAGATTAATGAAGACAATGTAAGATATGATGCAAGTGCATATGTCTAGTATGTTTTATTATCTTAATTAATGCAATCATCTTGTGCCCATCCCACAGGACAACTGCATATCAAACAAGTGATGTGTTAGTGGATCCTGATAGTAGGGAGAAACAGTTCACTGTACTTAGATATCATGTAACATGTAATAACAGGAGCGCGCATAAATAACAAGATAACGTGTGGCATCCAAACCCACAAGGAGTCGCCCTTCCAAGCACACCTCCCTAGATTTCCCCTGCTACAGTCTCCCCTAGTAACCCCGACTTGGTTAATTTTATTAATCAATGCAAATACAAAATAGTGTGTGATTCAGTGTAACAGGATCAAGAATTGGTATCGAAACATTAGCATTAGATAGTGAACACAATGTGTATCAAAATCACGAGACAATAAATCCAGTGACAATATCAAGTGACAAATATATAATTGTGCAAGTGATACGAGATACATGCAAAGTAGTGCAAGTGATGTCAGTGACATGTAATCCAAAGGTCATAATAAGTCAGTCTTGATCATATGTCCATAATCCTACAAGTATCCTCAAATAATTCCTCAAACTATAAAAGTTGATTTCCTTGATTAATTTTCAGTAATATCAGGATCACAATATCAATCGATATACAACCTTTAACTATCAATCTTGCGTCATTATTATCCAGTTATCCTCAAGATCCAGATCACAGTTTTTGTCATGATCAGTATAAATTTCATTTCAATAAATTAGTCTACCACATACAAGTAATCATGCCAATTTAAGTTTGTTGCATGCATGAACGAGATGCAAAACATGATACATAAGACAATATAATCAGATCATGAAATAATATCAAAATAGAAGAATTATCTGTGTAATCAGAGAAAAGAGAGGTTAACGGGATTACGAGACAATACCGATAATAACGAACATACTATCGAGAGATAAGAGTTCAAAGATAATTTCTCAATTAACAGAAAAGTCAAAAAGAAAGAGAATCGTGTACACTTGCCTCTTGTTGCGGGGTCCAACATTCCCTTGACAACAATAGGTATCGAAGCAAGCTTGCAACCTCAACGACGGAGACCGGAGGGCGTGGAGGAGCTCATCGTAGGTTGTCAGAAATGGATGACGGCCACGACTGTGGACGCGTTCGCAAAACGAGAAGGAGGGGGACAAACATACACAGCCACCTATACGCCAAGCATAATTATGTTTAATAAACACACATTTGTATATACTCATATATGTAAGCCACAGTGCATACACACTTGTGTACAGCCACATACGAGTACACACATAGGCACATGCATAAACTTATATACATACATACATATATATATATATATATATATATATATATATATATATATATATATATATATATATATATATATATATATATATATATATATATATATGCACTTACCCACACACTCACAGTACACACATAAAATAAGTTCACACATAAAACACATACATATTATAATTACCCACACATGCAAATATGCATTAATACACACTTCTTCATTTTAATGTTTCCACAATCATGCACCCACAGACATCCACACAAGCACATACTCACAGCACCCAAATATGCATAAATGTCATTCCCATGCACAAAGAGAATTTAACACACACATATAAATATTAATAAAATATACCCACTACTAAATACATGCACAAACATTTACAGAGAAGAGGGAGAACTCACGGTGGAAGAAGGTAACGGTGGCGGCCATTGACGACGAGCTGAACCATGTCACGCCCCGCTTCCCAAAATACGGAGTACGTGGACGTGATAATGGTCAGCAGATACTCACGAAGAGTGAAATCTATTCCATGAGTACCTTAGGCTGTTAATAACGAGCAGGATTGTACACATATATGCATATACAATCAAGTGCAGGGATAAAATTACATATGTGAAAGACTGAATCATAAACAATATCATCTACTATATCTGAATAAAACAAGTCAAGAAAGAAAAGTGAACTCACCGGAGAACAGCTGAACCAGAATATGATCTACGAACAACTCTCTATACTGGCTTTCTGATCTAAATACTAAAAATATAATAAAGGTCCATCAAAAGCGGACCAGCAAGAGCACACGAAAGGAAAAGACAGTAAAAAAGAGAATATGAAGATATAGTAACAGTACGTAGGACATAAGAATAATATGTTTGGCAGTATCGAGACTAAAGTTAATAATAATAACAGGAATAATCAGGAAGATAGATCATGTACAATAAGACCATGCATTCATGGTGTGACATGTATATAATGAACATGAGACGTCCTGGACAAGTAACTGTCATGTAACATAATCACAAGATCCAAAGAACTCGAGATCACAAGATAAAATAATATGGTATGTCCAGGAATATCATGTAGTTAAGATAATGCATGTCACATGAGTCTCAAGTATCAGTATCTTGAAAATACATGTCAGGTACTAGATCACTGAAGACAATGTAAGATATGATGCAAGTGCATATGTCTAGTATATTTTATTACCCTAACTAATGCAACCATCCTGTGCCCCATCCCACAGGACAACTGCATATCAAATAAGTGATGAATTAGTGGATCCTGATAGCGGGGAGAAACAGTTCACTGTACTCAGGAATCATGTAACATGTAATAACAGGAGCGCGCATAAATAACAAGATCACGTGTGGTATCCAAACCCAAAAGGGGTCGCCCTTCCAAGTACACCTCCCTGAATCTCCCCTGCTACAGTCTCCTCCAATAACCCCGCTTGGTAAATTTTATTAACTAATGTAAATGCAAAATAGTGTGTGATTCAGTGAAACAGGATCAAGAATCGGTATCGAAACATCAGCATTAGATAGTGAACACAATGTATATCAACATCACGAGACAATGAATCCATTGTCAATATCAAGTAACAATATATAGTTGTGCAAGTGATACGAGATATATTCAAAGTAGTGCAAGTGATGTCAGTGACATGTAATCCAAAGGTCATAATAAGTGTTGATTGAGTTTCACCTGCACAAAAAATAATGAATATCAGATTTAGGAAAAGGTTGTGCGAGGTTCTCAATACTAATCCGCGGTAGTAAGGCTATGCGGGTCGTGATCCTCAGGGAGGGACTAGCGATGGAAGCGTTTGTAAGATTCTCTAAAATTTTTTATTTATTTTATTAGTTATGATGGTATTTACAAGGAAGTGTGGTGAAAAGAATTTGAGAAAGATAGAGATAGAAATCTAAACTAAAGAAAGAAAGAAAGAAAGAAAGAAACACATACCTCTTCAGTCTGCTTACCTTTTGAACCGTTGCGATGATTTACCTTTTCTTGGAAGGCGTACAAGCATGGCGTATAGGATCGTCCGCCTTCTTAATCTACACTATGAAATAAAAGACAACTATGAAGACCTGTTCATCGCCATAGGCCATCAAGGGCTCTTCTTCGGCTAGGTAGTCTCGAAGCAGTTGGTTCTCATGGTGGGCAAGACATTAGAGAGAAAATAGAAGAAAGCAAATACTGAGATACACAAGATTAAACAAGAACAAAAAAAAAAATAATAATAAAAGAACAAAAACAAACCTCGATTCGATTATTAAACAATGGTGGAAAAATAAAACTTACACCGACTGTCACCATCAGTACAAGTAGATCCCTTCCTCCATGAGAACATCATCTCCTCTCAGTTTTTACAAAAAGGAAAAAAAAATAAAAATTACAATGGAGGAAAGAAAATCTAAACTACAAGAAGAAAACCTAAACCCTAGATTTTGCCCTCTGGCTCTGCCTCTGGACGCTCTGTACGTTGCACTGCAGGGGGTATTTATAGGTGCAGAAGGAAGTAGAGTTCAGATCAAACTCCTCCACGAAAACTCGTCCAGGGATAAGACTGAATTGCCGCGGAAACGCGGCTTGGGCCGCGTTTCCGCGGCCTGGTAGTGGCTGCTGGCCACGCGCTTTGGCGCGTGGCTTCTCCTGGTCCGTCCATTTGGTCGTTTCCTTCTGGAAGCTTGATCCTTGCTCTTTATCTTGGGATTTCGAGATAACTTAGAAATCAAGTTACCTAGATCTCAAATATCCCAATATCTTTTATCCACGAATTTCTTTATCTTTGCACTCTCTTCTTTGGCTTTTATCCTCATCCTGCAAGTGTTTAGGGTTGGATAGAAGTCTATCCTTCCCTCTTCTTTAATATTTGCAACTTTAGCCCTTGTGTATTTGCATTTTTGACATTTGATATTTGCACTTTTGCACTTGGGCTTCAAACATGGGCTTTTGGGCTCTTTTTAGGCTTTAATTCTTTCTTTTTATTATTTCGAGGCCTGCACACAATAAATTATAAAATATTAATAAATGTGCATAATTAAATGAATAAATATGAAAATGTGATGGTAAATGTTATGATAAAAATGCATTTTTCACTACCAATCACACCCCCACACTTATCTTTTTGCTCGTCCTCGAGTAAAAACAAAGAAAAAGAAAAAGAAAAGAAAAAATTAATCTAACCTAACTCACTTTCGTAGGAATCACGGTTGCACTTAGCATGTGCAACAAGCCGTTAAACCTCTAGGTTACCCTAGAGGACGAGTGTTGTCTCGTGAGGGTTTTCAGCGGATTACACCCACAAAATCCATAAAAAGGAAAATATTTGAAATACTTTTGAAAAGACTAAGTAGTCTATAAGTTTTTAGGATCCTCATTTTTATTCATTCTTAGACTTAGTCTTTATAAAGTAAATTGTTATCCATTTTAGGTAAGGGTCAAAATTGAATTTCTAATATAGTCTTTTTCGTTACCAAAAATCATATGCATCCTTATAACTTTGCTAGGAATTCCTTAACTTGGACTCTCATGCCTCTTTATTATTTTTATAACTTCATCTATTTTCTTTCGTGTAAGCATCAAGGCTTCTTGAGGCCCTAATACCTAACTAATTGACTATTAGATGTGTTAATAAATTTTGTTTTTTTTTTTTAGCATGTATAACTCATCTAATTTTCTTTTGTGTAAGTGTCAAGGCTTCTTGAGGCCCTCATACCTAACAAATTGACTATTAGATGTGTTAATACATATATCATATTTCTTAGTTTTATTAAGCTTTCTAATCCACCCATGTAGCGAACTTAAAGTCGATGACTCCCAAACCGGTTGGCTTTAGGGCACCAGGTGAGAAAACACCCCGCGGACTCAAATTCAAGTGAACTAGGCCCCAAAACTAAGGACTTTATTTTATTTACTCACCTTTAGGCATGAATACTTATGCTTCTTGAGACACATGTATCCAGCTTAATTAGTGATTTTCTCTTTTTTTTTTTTTATATATATGAGGCACGAAGGTCTTCGTCTTAGAATCCTAGATATGCATTAGGTATGCAAATTTCATTAAGGTAAAAATCAAGACTAATTAATTATTCAATTTCTCCTCCTATACCTAAAAATTCAACAATTTATTTATTTTGACCAAGTTTTTAGAAATCCTAATCATGATTTTCCTAATCCTTAAAACTAACTTAGATTTCTTTCAAAAAATAAGTCAAAATATTGCCCTTTTTATAATTTTTTTTTCATTTTTATTTAGTTAGCAAATTTTGGTTAGTTTCTACCTATGTTTGTATGTTAGTAAAGCCCATAAAGGTTTGATTGAGATTTACCTGCACGCAAAAATAAAATATTAGATTTAAGAATTAAAGGTGTGCGAGGTTCTCAATATTAATCCGCGGTAGCAATGGCTATGCGGGTCGTGATCCTCTGGGAGGGACTAGCGATGGAAGCGTTTGTAAGATTCTCTAAAATTTTTATTTATTTTATTAGTTATGATGGTATTTACAAGGAAGTGTGGTGAAAAGAATTTGAGAAAGATAGAGATAGAAATCTAAACTAAAGAAAGAAAGAAAGAAAGAAACACATACCTCTTCAGTCTGCTTACCTTTTGAACCGTTGCGATGATTTACCTTTTCTTGGAAGGCGTACAAGCATGGCGTATAGGATCGTCCGCCTTCTTAATCTACACTATGAAATAAAAGATAACTATGAAGACCTGTTCATCGCCATAGGCCATCAAGGGCTCTTCTTCGGCTAGGTAGTCTCGAAGCAGTTGGTTCTCATGGTGGGCAAGACATTAGAGAGAAAATAGAAGAAAGCAAATACTGAGATACACAAGATTAAACAAGAACAAAAAAACAAAAATAATAAAAGAACAAAAACAAACCTCGATTCGATTATTAACAATGGTGGAAAAATAAAACTTACACCGACTGTCACCATCAGTACAAGTAGATCCCTTCCTCCATGAGAACATCATCTCCTCTCAGTTTTTACAAAAGGAAAAAAAATAAAAATTACAATGGAGGAAAGAAAATCTAAACTATAAGAAGAAAACCTAAACCCTAGATTTGGCCCTCTGGCTCTGCCTCTGGACGCTCTGTACGTTGCACTCAGGGGGTATTTATAGGTGCAGAAGGAAGTAGGGTTCAGATCAAACTCCTCCACGAAAACTCGTCCAGGGATAAGACTGAATTGCCGCGGAAACGCGGCTTGGGCCGCGTTTTCGCGGCCTGGTAGTGGCTGCTGGCCACGCGCTTTGGCGCGTGGCTTCTCCTGGTCCGTCCATTTGGTCGTTTCCTTCTGGAAGCTTGATCCTGGCTCTTTATCTTGGGATTTCGAGATAACTTAGAAATCAAGTTACCTAGATCTCAAATATCCCAATATCTTTTATCCACGAATTTCCTTATCTTTGCACTCTCTTCTTTGGCTTTTATCCTCATCCTGCAAGTGTTTAGGGTTGGATAGAAGTCTATCCTTCCATCTTCTTTAATATTTGCAACTTTAGCCCTTGTGTATTTGCATTTTTGACATTTGATATTTGCACTTTTGCACTTGGGCTTCAAACATGGGCTTTTGGGCTCTTTTTAGGCTTTAATTCTTTCTTTTTATTATTTCGAGGCCTGCACACAATAAATTACAAAATATTAATAAATGTGTAGAATTAAATGAATAAATATGAAATGTGATGGTAAATGTTATGATAAAAATGCATTTTTCACTACCAATCACACCCCCACACTTATCTTTTGCTCGTCCTCGAGTAAAAACAAAAAAAAAGAAAAAGAAAAGAAAAAATTAATCTAACCTAACTCACTTTCGTAGGAATCACGGTTGCACTTAGCATGTGCAACAAGCCGTTAAACCTCTAGGTTACCCTAGAGGACGAGTGTTGTCTCGTGAGGGTTTTCAGCGGATTACACCCACAAAATCCATAAAAAGGAAAAATATTTGAAATACTTTTGAAAAGACTAAGTAGTCTATAAGTTTTTAGGATCCTCATTTTTATTCATTCTTAGATTTAGTCTTTATAAAGTAAATTGTTATCCATTTTAGGTAAGGGTCAAAATTGAATTTCTAATATAGTCTTTTTCGTTACCAAAAATCATATGCATCCTTATAACTTTGCTAGGAATTCCTTAATTTGGACTCTCATGCCTCTTTATTATTTTTATAACTTCATCTAATTTTCTTTCGTGTAAGCATCAAGGCTTCTTGAGGCCCTAATACCTAACTAATTGACTATTAGATGTGTTAATAAATTTTTTTTTTTAGCATGTATAACTCATCTAATTTTCTTTTGTGTAAGTATCAAGGCTTCTTGAGGCCCTCATACCTAACTAATTGACTATTAGATGTGTTAATACATATATCATATTTCTTAGTTTTATTAGGCTTTCTAATCCACCCATGTAGCGAACTTCGATGACTCCAAACCGGTTGGCTTTAGGGCACCAGGTGAGAAAACACCCCGCGGACTCAAATTCAAGTGAACTAGGCCCCAAAACTAAGGACTTTATTTTATTTACTCACCTTTAGGCATGAATACTTATGCTTCTTGAGGCACATGTATCCAGCTTAATTAGTGATTTTCTCTTCTTTTTTTTTTCTTTTTTTTTTATATATGAGGCACAAAGGTCTTTGTCTTAGAATCCTAGATATGCATTAGGTATGCAAATTTCATTAAGGTAAAAAATCAAGACTAATTAATTATTCAATTTCTCCTCCTATACCTAAAAATTTAACAATTTATTTATTTTGACCAAGTTTTTAGAAATCCTAATCATGATTTTCCTAATCCTTAAAACTAACTTAGATTTCTTTCAAAAATAAGTCAAAATATTGCCCTTTTTATAATTTTTTTTCATTTTTTTTAATTTTTATTTAGTTAGCAAATTTTGGTTAGTTTCTACCTATGTTAGTATGTTAGTAAAGCCCACCCCCACACTTATCTTATGCATTGTCCTCAATGTATGAATGAATGCATATATGCATGAAAAAGACGAAGGGAAGGTAGAAGTTACCTCAAGGTGGTGGTTCCGGTGGTGGTCTAATTGGTCCACGAAATGCGGCCCAATCAAGATAATATGGTAGTTCACGGGACCTACCTTTATTGACCTCTTTTTTATTTACATATTTACAGTCCCCAGAATGAATAGGATCATGGAAGATCCTCTCGTGAAACTTACTCCCTTTACATGACCAGTCCTGGAAAATCATCACAGAGTCATGGTCTATACCTATGTCAATCAAAAGAATGTGACTTGATAGAATGGTTGACTTGGACTCAAGAATGATCGGTTCAGAAACTAATACCGACTCAGGAAAGAAACTCAAATCAAGTAAGGGTTCAGGAGTCGGGCTAGGTTCAAGAATTGGGTACAAGTCAAGAAATTGAAACTCAAGTCCACAATCATTTTCCCACAATTGAATGTGACTCAATGTTGGTGATTCAAGTTCAGGAATGATAGGTGTGGGAATCAAAACTGACTCTAAAATATTACCTAAATCGGGTAACAAAACAGGAGTCAATAATGATTCGGGAATTTGAACTTGATCATAGATTTGGGAATCTAGGTCACATATCTTATTAGTTTCAATCTCATAAAAATTAGAACTTGCCAATTTGTCAAGGGGACTTTCAAAAGTATGAAATTGGTCAAGTTCACTATGATGATCTTCAAAAATGGGTGATTCAATTTCATGATCTATGGGCACAGGAATAAATGTTGGCTCAGAAAGTTGGTCCAAATTGGGTAAGGATACTGGAGTCAACATAGATTCGAAGATGGAAACTGAATCGCAAAGTTGGGGATCGGGTTCACATTCATAATCTAATTCAATCTCATTGAAATTAAAACTAGCCAATTTGTCCAAGGATTGAGATTGGTCCAGTTCATATTGATGTGATGAAATTGAATTTTGATCAAGGTCTTCTAGATAGGATGATTCTTGGTTTGTATCAACTTGCTCAAGAATGTTGGAAAGTCTAGAAATTTGATCATTCATTATATCTTGCAACCGATCTACTTTTTCTTCTAACCCATCGAATAGATCAATGGTAGACTGAAACCTTGGTGATGTGGGAAAAGACGTATATGAAGATAATGGTTGAACAGGTGGTTGACCATATGGCTCAGGGGTATTGAATTCCCATTGACTCTGTGAAGAGTAGTGATGATTATTCCAATCTTGTTCATAGTATTGGGGCTGGGGCATGTAATGATTCGGATAAGACCAATCGGGCACACTAGGTTGGTTAGAGTTATGATATGCCGGGTTGGTAATATCCGAAAAAGAGGTTGGTGTATAATATGGATCCTCATTAAAATTGAAAAAATTATTGTTATAGGCCATATCACACAAAATAAACAAAAGAAAAAGAAAACAAACAAATAAACAAACAAAAAAGAAAAATTTCTAACCTAAGTTAGGGTAGACCTATGACCTAGACGACTCCTAACTGGTTAGACTGTCCACGGGAGGTAGGGTGCAGTCTTTAACCACAAGTTAATCAGCCAGGTCAGGGCAAGATTGGTGGGAGGTTTTCCGTCAAAGACGTTCCTTAATTAAATAACCACCAATCTTCGGGCTTTCGGCCCTCAATCCCCTTCCTAGACACTGATTTGGCATGAGTCAACTTCCAGCACCGTTCCCCCTTAGGATAATCTCCTAATTGAGTCCGAGAAGTCCCTAGGGCCAACGTCTAGTCAATTTTTAATTAGGGTTAGGGTTGTGAGTGCAACGAGATGATTTGTAGGCCAAGGAAGGGTGATGAAATCCCCACCTTATGTTATTTATGGTTATGCCCTTAAAATTTTTTTTTGTGTACGTGTAAAGCAGTAGACAAATATTCACTCAAAGCAGAAAATCAGCCAAGGGTGCTTCCTAGTCTATATGCAATGCGAACGTACCTTGTCTCCAGCACTCTTCAACAGAAATTAAAAAAATTAAATAGACACGTGCCTAAATGCAAGAGTATAAAAATTTTTTATTTATCAACAAATAAGTTACTGTTAATTAGTTAGCAGTATACAGGTTGATCACAGAAAATATTTAACAGAGCAGAAAAATCAAATTTGCAGATTGCAGCAACCTGCAGAAAATTGAATCAGTAGTTCACTGCTACTGCCGCGGAACCGCGGCTATTGCCGCGTTTGCGCGGCAAAGTAACAGGCTCTGCTGCTCTGCCTTCGAGGGCAGAGGCACAGAGTTGCTATATGTCCACTTCTGCTGCTGTTTTTATGTTCTCCAAACCTGCAAACAGAAAAGAATAAAAGAATTAGTTAATAATTTTTTTTTATTTTAGAGAAAAACTTACCGTCCCTCCCCGGTAACGGCGCCAAAGGTTTGATTGAGTTTTTACAAAAAGGAAAAAAAAATATACAATGGAGGAAAGAAAATCTAAACTACAAGAAGAAAACCTAAACCCTAGATTTGGCCCTCTGGCTCTGCCTCTGGACGCTCTGTACGTTGCACTGCAGGGGGTATTTATAGGTGCAGAAGGAAGTAGGGTTCAGATCAAACTCCTCCACGAAAACTCGTCCAGGGATAAGACTGAATTGCCACGGAAACGCGGCTTGGGCCGCGTTTCCGCAGCCTGGGCCGCGTTTCCGCGGCCTGGTAGTGGCTGCTGGCCACGCGCTTTGGCGCGTGGCTTCTCCTGGTCCGTCCATTTGGTCGTTTCCTTCTGGAAGCTTGATCCTGGCTCTTTATCTTGGGATTTCGAGATAACTTAGAAATCAAGTTACCTAGATCTCAAATATCCCAATATCTTTTATCCACGAATTTCCTTATCTTTGCACTCTCTTCTTTGGTTTTTATCCTCATCCTGCAAGTGTTTAGGGTTGGATAGAAGTCTATCCTTCCCTCTTCTTTAATATTTACAACTTTAGCCCTTGTGTATTTGCATTTTTGACATTTGATATTTGCACTTTTGCACTTGGGCTTCAAACATGGGCTTTTGGGCTCTTTTTAGGCTTTAATTCTTTCTTTTTATTATTTCGAGGCCTGCACACAATAAATTACAAAATATTAATAAATGTGTAGAATTAAATGAATAAATATGAAAATGTGATGGTAAATGTTATGATAAAAATGCATTTTTCACTACCAATCAATAAGTCACTCTTGATCATATGTCCATAATCCAACAAGTATCCTCGAATAATTCTTCAAACTATAAAAGTTGATTTCCTTGATTAATTTTCAGTAATATCAGGATCACAATATCAATCGATATACAACCTTTAACTATCAATCTTGCGTCATTATTTTCCAGTTATCCTCAAGATCCAGATCACAGTTTTTGTCATGATCAATATAAATTTCATGTCAATAAAATTAGTCTACCACATACAAGCAATCATGCCAACTTAAGTTTGTTGCATGCGTGAACGAGATGCAAAACATGATACATAAGACCATACAACCAAATCAGGAAATAATATCGAAACAGAAGAATTGTCTGTAAAATCAAAGAAGAGAGAGCTTAACAAAATTACAAGATAATACTGGTAATAATGAACACAATATCGAGAGTTAGGAGTCCAGAGATAATTTCATAATTAACAGAAAAGTCAAAAGAAAGGGAATCGTGTACACTTGCCTGATGTCGTTGGAATCTGAATTCTCGTAATTACAACTGGCTCTGGGTAAAATTCGTGGCCTATATTACGTGAATTAATTAGAATTTGACATGTTCTTATTCAGTGATAAGTTAAATAAGAAAGTAATTTTTACTATTTATTATAATTTTGGTTGGTTAGTATTTCCAAATAATTCAATTTCTGACTTTTAGCAACCATTTAAAAATATTCTTTTATGATAAAACACATGCATAGACTAATAAATTAATGTATAATGTTTACATATTACTGAATTATGAATTTTATATTTTTTTGTGATATTTAGAAATTTAATAGCAATTTTAAATAAATGATCATTAAATAATAATTACAAAAATGTTTAATTCATGTTATTCTAAGTAATATTACACTTAAAATAATTTTGCAGAGTCTTAAATTTAGTTTGTAATTTTCTGTGAAATTTCTGAAATTTTCTGTGAATTTTCTAAATTAAAATAACCTAAAAATCAATAAAAATAAATAAAAAGCTTAACGGGTCTGTTTGCTACAGTAATGGTCTGAGTCATGGTCTGCTACAGTGTTGGGTTTGGGTCTGGGCCTAGTTTAGTAATATTACTACAGTATTATTTCTGTATTTTATTTATTTTATTTTTCTCTTTTTCTCTTTTTTTTCTTTTTCCTTCCTTTCTTTTTCTTTTCTCTTTTTTTTGTATTGGGTCGGATTCGGGTCTGTTGTACAGACCCGAACTGGGTCTATTGGCCAGACCCGCTGGCCTGGCCTGACCAGACCTGGCCCAGCCTAGGTCTAGCTGGGCTGGCCAAACCAGGCCAGGTCTCGGCCTGGCTGCTCTCGGTCTGGTCCTGGCCGAGAGCGCCATCAACGTTTTTATTAAAATAAAATTTTAAAAATAAATTAAAATCTTGATAATTAGGAAACATGTCTTAGATGTTCCTAGATATTTTTGTTAGGATTTTAAACAAGTTTTTCGTGATGAAATTAGTGATTTTAACTAATGTATGCTACTTGTTCGACGAAATGCCAACAAGAACTAAAATCTACGACAATGCAAAATAACTTACCTGGAACGCTTCCTTTCAGTATGAATCTTCTTCCTCACGTCAAGCACCTCAGAGACTTAGGAGAGAAAGCACCCATGCTCACGCAAGGGGCGTGGCTAGCTTGGTCGGTCTCCGATGGAGATCGTCAGAGAAGACAGAGGTCATGGAAGGTCGTCGGAGATGTCGTGCTCCACCCCGGTGTCACCGCTGGAAGGAGAGCACGACCATGGGACGTGGGGGCTGTACTCAAGGGCCAAGAGGGATGTGACATGGGGAAGCGACCATGGATGGAGAGGCCACGACTCCGATAATATGGGGTGCTTCACGTCGGATCTCCGGCGAGGGGAGGAGCACGGGCTGCGGCCATAGCCAAAGGTGGAGAGTGGATTCGGCCAAGAGGAGGCTTGGGTGATGATTATGGCGCTCATGGGGAGGAGAGCAAGGAGTGGGAAGCCATGGAGGGATGCATGGAGGAGGAGCTTGGGGTTTATATAGAGGAGGGAGAGAGAGTAATGTAAGTGAGAGATAGAGGGAGAGAGGGGGACGTAAGAGAGAAGGTAGGACGCAAGTGGAGGGCGTGGGGGACGTGGGTGCAGTTGAGAGGGAAAGCGGAGGACATGGGGAGAAGTGGGGGAGAAGTGGAAGACGTGGGATCAGAGTGGGAGCTACATGGTGGAAGGAGAAGGGGAAAACTCTAAAGTTAAATATAATGTGTGAGGAATTTTGCTACACGCCAATGTGGCAAAGCGGTCTGGGCATTAGGATATGGGGGCAGTGGCCATGCGTTTGAATCTGAGAACAATAAGGGTTTTGATTTTACTCAATTTTGGAAGAACAAGGGTACAAGAAAAAAAGGTTAAATAAATTAGTTACCCTTTCATTCTAAAAGCCAAATAGTCATATTGATTGTTGCATTTAGTTCCTTTCTGTTGGATCTTAGGTTCGAATACCATAGAAGGGTGTTTCATATTTTATTTTTATTTTATTTTATTTTTATTTCAATTTCTTTCTTTTCTTTTTGAATAAATATTTAAGCATTATTTTATTGGATTAAACTCTATTAATTCAGGAAAATCCTCAAAAATTCTTTAAAATAAAAGATGTTATCTTGAACATTGTTGTGAAGTCAGATCTCCAAATTCATCCCCGATTGTTAATTAAAATCCCGGAGCCAGTCTGTGTCAACGATCGACTCCGAATGAGATTCTTCTCTAATAATTTCCAAAAAAATTCCTAAAATCCAGAAAAATTCAAAATAATGGGAAATAATATCTTAAGTTAAAATATCCTCAACCCAGCTACCAAGATGATTAAATCAATATCAGATACCCGTATTGACATACGTATATTGGGAACCGAGGGTTACAGTAGGACTGTACTTTCACTGGGAAGAATAGGGAGCGACAAACCAAGTTGAGTCATGTTTGCTCGTTGACTCTCGAGGAGCTCATTAAGATGGGAGATTTGATTCGGATGCCCGTACATCGCTAAGAAAGTCAGATTTTTTATTTGGAGATTCCGTCGACGAGAATGCAGAGGTGATGTATAACGTGAAAAATACACCTAGTGGGGGTGAATAGGTGTAGCGCTAGTCTAATGACAAATAATGCAAAATTAAAAATTTTACACTAACACACCATATAAAACAAGAGTGAGTCCGAATTCTCCGTGAAGGGCTCTGGAACTTCTCCTTACGATTCATCTAAATTATGAGTTGGGGTGCTTCAATAGCTCTCTTGGTTGAATACTAATGAGAGCACACAAACAATATCTAGCATATATGGATATGATCAATAATAACAATGCAAGATATAAAGAGAGTAGAGAGTTGAGAGATAGATCCAAACGTAAATACAAGGATATGTTTCGAGGTTCGAACCACTACTTTACGTCCCCGCCTTCACACAGAAAGATTTTCACTATCCACAAAGGACCTTCCACAAAGGGACATCCACCGAGGAATTACAACTTACAATCTGAAGTACACAATTCTAACTCTCTCACACCTCTACAGAAGAGGGAGGCACAAAGCCAAGCACAAAGTAAAGAAAAGTTTACAACTTGGTGATCCCAAAGATCACAAACACAACTTGGTGATCTCAAAAGACCACAAACAAAATGCCTCTCACAATACAAGATCCTAGAGGATAGATTTGCAATGAAAAGCTCAAGTATATAAGTACACAAAGTTTTTAGAAAAGAAAACACAAAGAAAACACTTGAAAAAAACTTCTTGATAGATGAAGAAATTGAAGAACAAAACTAGAATTCTCAAAACTTATTTTCTTTTAATTTTTCAAAACTTTGAAACAAATAAAGATAGAGAATTTAAAGCTCTAAAACTTGTTTTAAAAACTTGCTAAAAACTAGTTGAAGTGGGAAAAATTGACTCTTGAAAATCTTGCCAAAAACTGGCCAAATGGACTCAATTTATAGGGGTTCAGAAAACTAGGCGTTGGGACTTAGAATTAGGCCAAACTGGCCTGTCGGTGGACCGACCAGTCGACTGGCCAACGGTCAGATTTCTGACCGTTGGGTTGCCGGTCGGCTGCCCGGTCGACTACCCCAAAACCATTCTCTGTCAGTCGACAAGTCGGTCGACCGCGACCCAACAGAGACAAACTGTCTCTCAGTCGATCGACTGAGTCAGTCGACTGCCATGGGCTCGTGCGCATTGTGCACGTCGGTCGACCGGTCGATCGACCAAGCCTTACTTCGGTCGACGGGTCGGTCGACCGCAAGCAGCCTAAAAACAGGTTTTTAAGAATAAAAACTTGGACTTGTAAAACTTTTTAAAATTCAATTAAATCTCTTAAATTACACAAAAATAAGTTCACGTAAATCTTTGAACTACAATTATATGTGATTAGAAATCAACACATATTACAAACAATTGGACTATTTTTGAGGCATAGCAATTAAAGTTTAAAACAAAAACTGTATTTTCTAAAAATCAACTTCTAAATGAAAAATCGATTTTTTCAAAACTTGTACAAATACAAAAACAAGATATTGAAAAACATTTGAAGCATAATGTGAATGGGAATGATCCAATACACATAGTAAATGAAATATACTTTTTTTTGACAATAAGCTCCAAAATAAATTTTGATAAAAATAAAACTTAAAACACATGACATAATCTCATCAAAATAAGTTATCTAAACAATATGAAGTGACAATGTACATGGATGAAATTCAATACACATATAAATCATTTAAACTTATTTTGATGAAATCTATTCATGAAACAGAAAGTTGTACTCTTGAAACTCAAAACCAAATTGTATAGAATAAGTTTCTATAAATATATGAAGCTCAAATATGTGTGGATAGAATTCAACACATATTGAAAACTATAAAACTTATTCTATTGAGATAAAAATCATGTAAATATAATCTTTTGAAATTAAAATGGTTAAATCAAAAACACAAAATATTTAAACGATATAAAAGACAATATGTAAAAAATATTTGTGTGTGTGTATGAGCTTGAGCAATCCACAACTAATCTATCTTTTATATTTTATCCTAAAACAAAAATTTAAACTTACAAATTAAGACTCAAGTCTTTTTGAAAATCTTCTGTTGAAAATCTTCTTCTCCATCTCCACTTGATCCAAACTTGATCCAAACTAGCTCATGGATCATTATGTGATAGTTTCAAAACTTGACTTTGAATCTTTTGTTGAAACTAAACACCAAGATCTTGATTGAATATCTGAAACTTAATAAATACAAGATCATTAGTACTATAACTACACGAGTTAATCATCATCAAAGCTAGAGTGATTGGCCCTTGCACCAACAATCTCCCCCTTTTTGATGATAACAAAACTTATGGAGTTATATATGCATGAATTAACGATAAGTTTCATAGAAGTTACCCTGTAACTCATGCATAGCATAAAACATATAAATATTCAATAAAAGTGCATAAATAAAATATTAAATAAATATAAACATATATGCATAAACAAAAGTATAGGATGCATATATAAACTCACTCTAAATTGCTCTCCCCCTTTCTGTCAATTCATCAATAAAGAGGTAAAGAAAAATAAGGTAAATATATATGCAATATAAATCCATGAAGATGAGAGATGACAAGTTAACTCCTCCTGCATACATGCATTACATGGAGAAGGGATGACTAAACCCTAACCCCACATAAGCATAATATACAATGTATAGACGGAGATGTTAAGCTCCCCTACATACGTGTACCACATAAAGAAAAGAGATCAAGCTTTTATTTATATACTACACTCATCATGAATCTATATATAGAGGAGATGTTAAGCTCCTTTATATATAAGCAATACATGTCAAAACAAATTTTGAAAACCAATTAAAATAAATTTTGATACTACTTATAATCAACCAAAATAAATTTTGATACCACATGAAATCAATTAAACAAATTGTGAAACCACTTGTAAATCACTTAAACAAATTTTGATACTACTTGAAATCAATAAAAATTTAGATACCACTTATGGATACCACTTGTGGATAAACATAGATATTATTTTATAGATAAACATAAACATGAAATCATTTTAAGCCAAAAAACTTTTCTCTTCTTTGAAATAATTATAAAATTAATGCATAAGCTTGTTAGAAACAAAAGCAAATGTTTTGAAGTAAAAGCAAGCTTAGTATGAAATCAATTTATTCTTTAAAACATGTATAGACATTGATAAACAAGCACAATCAATCATATATATGTATGTATGAAAATAGAAATACCACTTGAAATTTAATGCATATATATATATATATATATATATATATATATATATATATATATATATATATATATAGAAACATGAATGAGTATACAAAAATGAAATACTATGGGAATCATGTGTATAACTCATATCATCCACCCTATCATGCACATGTTTAAAAAGATATTCAATAAGAGCATACATAGCTTGGTTACCCAATCAACCACCCTTGTAGGGAAGAAGTTTTCAAAAATAATATTGTGAGAATAATTTAGCATTGATTGTAAACTCTACCAATTAAAGAATAAAGGACTAGTTTTAAAGTATTGAAAACTAGTACGAAATCCTTCAAGCAAGATATAAGACATGTATATATCCATAAAAACATGCTAACTATATAAAAATTGACTCTCAAAGAATTATGAAGCACATATAGGCTCATGAATCAAAATCATGAGTAAACAAAAGATATATCGAGTGTTCAAGAATCATGTAAGAAACATATACATGGATATAAATCAATGAAGCTCAATCAAAACATATGAAAAATCAATTTTCATGAATATGAAACCATAAAACATGAAAACAATTCTATTTTCATCAAAAACTAAATAATCTTCAATGCATATGTATGATTTGTCAAAACTAAAGCGTACATATTTATCCAAACGTGAATTGAGTGCATAAAATAGTACATGACATATAAAGCAAGTGACTCAAGGATAAAACATGTATATTATATAGTTTTAAATAAAATTTACATATACATGAAGCAAACACATTTTATGAAAACATGAACAAGAGTGATGTAAAAACAAATAGAGGATTACAAATATAGATGCAAGAATCATCAAAACTAGATTATACAAATACATGTAATGAGTACATATAAGCAATTAAGCATGTAAACATAAGAATTAAGTGTAGTTCACTAATAGTACAAGTATAAACAAAAGTTTTAATAAACATAGCATCTAAACATGTAATCAAAATATAGTAAGCATAAAAACATCAAAACATGAAAGATAAACTAATATGATCATTTGTGTAAATGCAAGTATTATTAACACTAGGATATACACAATAGCTAAATATTAATTGAGAACACAAAGATATGAATCCATATAAACATGGGTGTATCTCAAATAATATTTATATAACAAGTCTAATAATCATTGCATTTAATCCTAATTAGCATGAAAACCATAATTTGCTAAAATTATTTAATCAAACAAGCATATAAACATAAATATGACATGAAAAATAGAGATAGCTATTAAACCGATGAACTAGTCCCTATATTTTCAAAATATGGTGATCCTCCCACCAAAATTTCCTTGATAGCGGTGCATCTAATGTTGTATTCATTTGAGCTCAAACGCATCCACCACCAAGGAATCAAAACCCTCATATCTTGTGAGAGCCCACACCTACATTAAAGGAAATAGGAGTAGTTTTTGGTACCCAAACTTTCTTGGATCTATAGGGGTTAGTTCATATCCTAACTCAAATAGGTTTTCTTGTAAAATTTAAATCATTTATTGTATCATAACAAATTTTGCAAGGTGACCCGTACGACCACAATGTGTACAATTGTACACTCTAGGATATAAAGTGTTATGTGTGCAAATATAAGAAGCATGTGTATGTCGTGATGGGTATGCATGCAAATGTGGAGCATGTTTCTTGCGAAACATGAATTCCAATCTCGTGTGGGTCATGGCATATTGGCTCAAAGTGGAGCCCAAACAATCCACACTCTTCTTCAATATACAAATATCATTATTAATACTTGAAGAAGATGTGGAGCATGCAAGAGAAACAATGTTCTTATCACTAGAAGATGATACAATAGAAGCATGACAAGAATGGGAAGCAAAATCATTTTTCAAAGAATCTTTTTCTAAAGAAATACATTCCAATTCATTAGAATTAAAATAATTTTATTTTTTAAAGAATCATTTTCTTTTAAAATAATTCAAGTTTGAAGATAAAACATCATTTTCCTTCAAAACAACATCCAATTCATTTTATTTTTCAAAATCTCATTTTCTTTCAGAAAAAGATCAAGTTGGGATTTCAAATATTCTCTTTCACTTGAAACCTCAATCTTCTCCTTTAAAATCAAATCGAGTTTTGAAAACAATATATCATTTTCTTTCTTTAAATCAAACTCTTGCTTTTTAAAACCTTATATTTCGAAAGCAAGTTTTCACAAAACTTGAAAAGCTTTTCATTTAAAGCATGTGCATCCATAACACAATCATTATTGAAAGAAGTAGCACAATCATCAAGATGAGTGTCTGGAGTTACCTCAAGGGAGTCATTCCCTAGGACCATATAGCAAACTTGGTCGGACTCATCTCCAATAGATTCCTTCTCTAAAATATTTGTCGTTTGTTCCTTGAGAGAGCTCAAAATGTTCCATACTGTAAAAGCGAAATCACAATGAGAAATAATAGATAAATATTCTTTACTAAGTGTTTGCCTAAGCGCATGCAATGCTTGTGTATTAGCCTCTAAGTACTTGCCATTACCAACATATGATTTCTTGGTAGTGGCAAGGTAAACATGCAATCCTAGGGCTTTAAGGTATGCACTCATCTTAACCCTTTACATATTAATGTTGGAAACATCATACATGGGTGTTGCAAGATAATCCCTGAGTGCAATGAATGAATGTGTGCAAAATAATATATAGACTACCAAATGAGGATCACACTCCTAGGTGGTTAAACTGAATATCAGGAGCGCTAGCTCTGATACCAATTGAAAAATACACCTAAAGGGGGGTGAATAGGCATAGTGCTAGTCTAATAATAAATAATATGAAATTAAAACTTTTACATTAACACACAACGTATAACCAAGAGTCAGTCCGAATTCTTCGTGAAGGGTTCTGGAATTTTTCCTCATGATTCCTCTAAATTATGAGTTGTGGTGCTTCAATAACTCTCTTGATTGAATACTAGTGTGAGCACACAAACAATATCTAGCATGTATGGTTATGATCAATAATAACAATGCAAGATATAAAGAGAGTAAGGAGTTGAGAGATAGATCCAAATGCAAACACAAGGATATGTTTGTTGGACCAAAGGTCCTTCACTCTAGTTTTGATGATGATTAACTCATGTAGTTATTGTACTAGTGATCTTGTGTTTATAAGTTTCAGATTTCTATCAAGATCTTAGTCGATGTTTAGCTTCAACAAAAGATTCGAAGTCAAGTTTTGAAGCTAGCACGTAATGATTCAAGAGCTCGCGCTTCAAAGATTGCATTAAGTGCTCAAGAGGAGTCTAGCTCTTCGGATCAAGGTTTGAACCAAATCAAAATGGAGAAGAAGATTTTCAAGACTTGAGTCTATGTTTGTAAGTGTTACGATTTTATTTTCAGATAAAATGTAAATGATAGACTAGTTGCGGAATGCTCAAGCTCATATACACACGCACAAAATTTATATGTGTTTTCATAAGACTAATTTTGATTTAAAAAAATACCATTTTGGTTTTAAGCTTGAAAGTATACATCCTTATGTTTCATGATTAGATTTCAGCAAAACAAGTTTATATGTTTTATATGTGTTTTGGATTTTATCCATACACATTGATGGTTCAAAATGTTTAGAAAAATTTATTTGATATTTCTATATTATATGTTTAAGTTTTATTTAAGTCAAAACTTATTTTAAAGCTTAATTGTCAAAATATAGATATTTCATCTTATATGTATATTGAATCATATCTATACATGCTAAGCTTCAAAAGTGTTTAAAATATATTATTTTTGTATTTGAACAAGTTTTTAAAAAAAGCCGTATTTTTCATTAGAAGTTTATTTTTTGAAAAATATCATTTTTAATTTAAAACTGAATTTCTATATCACAAAAATAGTTCAAGTAGTTTGTAATATGTGTTGAATTTTGGTCACACATATTTGTTCTTTAAATATATTCATGAACCTATTTTTGTGGATTTTATGTGATTTTATGGGATCTTATAGGATTTTATAAGGCCAAGTTTTAATCCCTTTTTATCCCTGACCTAGCTTTCTAGCGGTCGAACGACCAGTCGACCGAGACAGAAGTCGGTCGATCGAGCGGTCGATCGATGTGCACAGAACGTGCACACAGCCTTGGCTTGAGGGCCGGTCGACCGAGCGGTCGATCGATCCAGAGAGTTCACTCTCTGGATCTGGCCCCGGTCGACCGACCGGTTGATCGACAGATTAAGACCTGGGTGCGGTCGACCGCCTGGTCGACCGACAACCCCAACGGTCATAAATATGACCGTTGGCCGGTCGACCGGCCGGTCGACTGACAGGTCATCTGGCCTGGGGATTTGCCCCAACGGCTAGTTTTTGTAGCTCTATAAAAGGGAAAGATTTTGGAGAAGTTTTAGAGCCAGTTTTGGTCACACATATTTGTTCTTTAAATATATTCATGAACCTATTTTTGTGGATTTTATGTGATTTTATCGGATCTTATAGGATTTTATAAGGCCAAGTTTTAATCCCTTTTTATCCCTGACCTAGCTTTCTAGCGGTCGAACGACCGGTCGACTGAGACAGAAGTCGGTCGATCGAGCGGTCGATCGATGTGCACAGAACGTGCACACAGCCTTGGCTTGAGGGCCGGTCGACCGAGCGGTCGATCGATCCAGAGAGTTCACTCTCTGGATCTGGCCCCGGTCGACCGACCGGTTGATCGACAGGTTAAGACCTGGGTGCGGTCGACCGCCTGGTCGATCGACAACCCCAACGGTCATAAATATGACCGTTGGCCGGTCGACCGGCCGGTCGACTGACAGGTCATCTGGCCTGGGGATTTGCCCCAACGGTTAGTTTTTGTAGCTCTATAAAAGGAAAGATTTTGGAGAAGTTTAGAGCCAGTTTTTCCCATCTCTTTTAGAGTTTTTCTCCACTTGTTTTTGGGCTAAAACTTTCATATCAAAAGAAGAGTATTTAAGAGTGTTTTCAAAAGAGATTTTTTGAGTTTTTCATCACTCAATCTACCTTATTTTCTCACACAAACTTGAGCTTTTCAACATTTATCCTCTAGGATTATTTGTTGTGAGAGTATTTTTGATGATCAAAGTGTAGAGATCACCAAGTTTACATCTTTTTATTTGAGGAGACGAACTTGTGGGTTCGCGGTGTGTAGAGTTCTTGAGGGAACCCATTGTACAGGTGCGACCTCGGCAAGCTAGTGTGCTTGCGTGTGTTGTTCATACGGGACCAAGTGAGGGACTTACGGGTCCAAGAGTTCTTGAGGGAGCTTGTTGTAGGTGTTGTGGCACTGAGTGATCTTGCGGGATCGTTATAGCAGAAATCCTTCATAGTATTAAAGGCAGGGGTGTAGAGTAAGTATGCTCGAACTTCGAAACAATTCTCCCATATTTGCAATTTCTCATCTCTCTCTTTCTCTCTCACTTGTGTTTATATATCTTGCATGCTTATATTGTTCATCTCTTTTTGTGCTAGATATATTGTGCTAAATTGATCTATATACTTGGGTTGTTTGTTTGCTCACACTTGTATTCAACCAAGAGAGCCATAGTGACACCTCAACTCTTAATCTAGAGGAATCTTGAGGAGATAGTCGAGAGCCCTTCACCAGGAATTCAGTCACACTCTTGTGTTATACTTTGTGTGTGTACATAATAGTTTTAATGTTGGCCCAGAGGCCCTTCACTCTAGTTTTGATGATGATTAACTCATGTAGTTATAGTTTACTCATAATCTTGTGATAATTAGTTTCAGATATTTGATCAAGATATTAGTAGGTGATTAGCTTCAACAAAGGTGTTTTGGAGCTTTCACATAATGATTCAAGAGCTCGAGCGTCAAGATCGCATTTAGCACTCGGTTGGAGTCAAGCTCGTTGGATCGTGTTTGGATCGAGTCGAATTGGAGAAGGAGTTCTACAAGAAGACTTCGGTTTGTTTAGTTTAAGATTATTTAGATCTATTGTAAAGATTAGATAGTGTTGATATGCTCAAGTTCACAATCCACACACAAGTTTAAAGTTTCATGTTTTAGTTTTTCGATTTAATCGATCTTGGTTTTCATGTCTAAAACATAGATATAATATCTTTCATATATATTGGATTCTATCCATATACAATATGCTTCAAAGTTGTTTCAATATCATGTTTTTGTATTTACATGAGTTTAGGAGGTTTTCCATTTCAAAAATTCAAGTTTTGGAAAATACGAATTTTGGTTTAAGGCTAAATTTCTATTACACAAAAATGGTTCAAATTGTTTAGAATATGTGTTAAATTTTACTCACACATATTTGTATTTCAAAGATCTAATATGAACTAATTTTTGTGAAATTTATATGATTTTATGGGATTTAATAGAAGATAAAAACCCAAGTTTTTAAATCCAAAAATGACTGTACTGGCTGTCTGCCGGTCGACCGGACCGGTCGACCGAGGCAGAAGTCGATCAACCGGTCCGGTCGATCGACGTGCACAGAACGTGCACGCAGCCAAGGCTGGTGGCCGGTCGACCGGGCGGTCGACCGTCCAGAGAGCTCTGCTCTCTGGAAATGGCCCGGTCGACCGGGACCGGCAGAGAGCTGCTGCTCTCTGTATTCAGTCCCTGTCGACCGGGCAGTCGACCAGAGGCACAACGGTCATAAAAATGACCGTTGGGCCGGTCGACCTGGCGGTCGACCGGAAGGACAAAATTGCCCGTTCCTGCTACCAACGAACAGATTTCATTTGGGGCTATAATACCCCATATCTTTGGCTGTTTTAACAAGAATTTTGAAGAGCAAAATTTTTCATCTTTCAGCAAGTTTTTAAAAGAGTTTTAGTGCCAAAAGTTTTGATCTTTATTTGTTTTAAAGGGTTGGAAAAATCAAGAAAAGGAGAAGTCTTTGGGATTGGTTTTTGATCTTCATTTTTATATCTATTCTAGAAGTTTTCCCAAGAGTTTTTCTTTGTGATTTTGATTTTCAAACTCTTTATTTTCTCACACTTGAGCTTATCTATCTATCCTATCTATTAGGATCTATTTTTGTGGGAAAATTAGTTTTTGGTTGAGAGAGACCACCAAGTGTTATAACCTTCCATACTCTGTGATATCCCTCTAGTGAGAGGTGATTGTATTGATATCCCTCTAGTGAGAGGTGATTGTGGAAGTGGTGTTTGTATCCCTTTAAGTGTAGAGGTGATTGTGGTTGTGTGGCTAAGAGCCTTATCCCTCAAGTGTGAGGTTGATAGTTGTTTGACTTAGTGCCTTGCCTCTAGTGAGAGGTTGTATTGGTTGAGAGAGGAGTAGTGTACTCCCGGTTCGTATTTACCCAAATCCTCAGTGGAGGTTCCCTGTGTGGGAAGTCCTGTGTGGATGAGTTAGTGGAAATCCTTCTGTGTGAAGGCGGGGACGTAGAGCTGGGTGCTCGAACCTCGAACATATCTTTGTGTTTGCGTTTGATCCACTTTCTCTATCTCTCTCTTACATTGTGCATTGTTCATATTGTTCATATCATATACATGCTTGGTTTGATTGTGTGCCTATACTTGTGTTTAACCAAGAGAGCTTCATATAGCACCTCAACTCTTATTTAAAGGAATTTAGAGGAGATAGTCCAGAGCCCTTCACTGGGAATTCGGCTACACTCTTTGGTTATACTAAGTGTGTTGCAATTAGTTTTAATTCCGCATCATTTGTCATTAGATTAGCCTTATACCTATTCATCCCCCTCTAGGTGTACTTTCAATTGGTATCAAAGCCTACGCTCCTGATATTTGGTTTAACCACCTAGGAGTGAGATCTTGGTTGCTAATCTATCATTGACATTTGCACATACTTGTTTACACACACTCATGGACTATATGACTCCTCCCATGTTTGATACTTCCAACATTGTTGTTTGGAAGGCTAGGATGTTCATGTACCTCAAAACCCCCTAGGTTTGCATGTTTTCCTTACCGTTACTAAGAAATCCTATCTTGGTAATAGCAAGCATATAGAGGCCAATGCACAAGCTCTAATGGCACTTAGAAGCACGCTTAACTTGCAGTATGGAACACGTTGACCTCTCCCGCGCTACAAACATCAAACATAATGGAGAAGGAATCTAGTGAGGATGAATCTGAATAACAATGCTACATGTCCAAGGGAATGACTCCCTTGAGGTAAATTCAGAAACTCAACTAAATGATTGTGCTAGTTCTTTCAGCGATGATTTAGTTGATGCCGATGCTTTAAATGAAGAACTTTCCATTGTTTGTGAAAAATTATTAGAAAAATATAAAGCCTTAAAAAAGAAAAGTTGTAAACTTAATAAAGAAAATAAGGATTTGGTTTCAAAACTTGATTTGGCTTTGCAAGAGAAGGTTGAGATTTCAAATGAATGTGACTCTTTGAAATCCCAACTTGAACTTGCCCTTAATGAAAATAAAATTTTGAAAAATAAAAATAATTGTGAAATTGTTTTGAATAAAAATGAAGTTATATCTTCAAAACTTAATTTTGTTATAAAAGAAAATGAAACTTTGAAAAATAAAATTATTTCTATATCAAAAGAATTGGATTTGGTTTCAAAGAAAAATATCTCTTTGAAAAATGATTTATATTCTCATGTTTGCCATGCTAGTGTAGCTTCACCACCTAGTGTATCTATTGCATGCACCTCTTCTTCTAACATTGAAAATGATATAAATATTTTGAAGAAGAATGTTGATTGTTTGGGCTCTACTTTGAGCCAATGTGCCATAAACCACACACGGTTGGAATCCATGTTGCGAAAGAAACAAGTTCCAAATATGCATGCACACAAACCACGGCATACACATGCTCCTCACATTCACATTCACATTCATAACACAATGTATGCTCATGTGTACACATGTACACATTGTGGACGTAAGGGCCACCTTGCTAAGTTTTGTTATGATAAAATACATGATGTAAATTTAGTAAATAAATTTGTTTGGGTTAGGAAAGGAGCTAACCTCCATGGACCAATAGAGTTTGGGTATCAAAATTCACCCCTATGGTATTTGATGTAGGTGTGGGCTCTCACATGACGTGAGAGTTGTTGGTGCCTTTGTTGACACTTAAAAAAGACAAGATTCTTATTGGTCCGAACAATGTCTAAACTTGTTGACATTTACAAAAGACAAGTGACAGACGAGCTGAAGACCAGTTTTCACCCATCTCCGAGGGACAAGGAAGCAACTTGGACTCCACTGATCCAGCAAGCAGACAGTGAACCCGGATTGTTTCTAAACAGACCTCAGCAGGTCTAAGGTGCTAACACTTAGTATCGCATGAGCCCAAAGGGATAGCCTCGCTTGAGAGGCTAATATCACTCGACTTCGCCTCGAAGCCATCCAAAGCCTCGCCAGGAAGCTAACTCGCAACTTCGCCACAGAGGACTTCCAGCTCCGCCAAAGGGTTTCTTTCGGACTTCGCCAGAAGCTGCCTCTAGCTCCGCTACGAGCTCAATGCAGGCAGCTCTGCCATTTGGTCTGCTATGGTCAACCTTTGACCAATCAAATCTCCGGATGAGATCGGATCCAATCAGATCAAATCCAATTAAGATCAAATCAGAGATCAAATTTGGCAGTTGATTGCCACAATCTCTTGACTCTCCTAAAATGAGTAAGAAGATTAGGGGAAATCCTCCAACGATATGGAAAGGATCAAGAAGATCAACCGACCTGCCAATTCTAGCTTCGCAGAATCTTTTCTTAGCCTCGCAGCAAGGCTACTTTCCGGATTCAAACAGATTCGATTCAATCTATTTCTATATTTTCAAGGGACGGTTATACCCTTGCTCTCCCTATAAATAGCCCGCCAGGGGCATAAGAAGAGGAGAGAGCAATCAATCGTTCGAGAGAGCTTTTCCAAGAGGATCAGAGGGCTTCTTTCTTTCTCAAAAGACCACACACGCAAAGAGGACTCCACAAGCAGAGACTTCTTCAAGAGGGCTCCACAAGCAGAGGCTTCTTCACAACGCACCGTGCGCTCTCGAATTCAGAGATCTTTTAGAGAATTGCTTTCTCTATCCAGGGTGTTGATACCCTAACATCGTCCTTCTTCTCAAGGAATCTCCAGAACCAGGCGAGAAGGAATTCCTAATTGAAGGTGATTTTGAGAAGCAGCAAGAGGGTTCTACCAACCTTCTATTCTCTGATTCCCGGAACCAGGCGAGAAGGGAATCTCATCGCTCGCATCGTCAAAGAGACAAAGTGGTCGCGTGCTGACCAGACTCCTATCGGCACACTTCTCCAGAATCTCTGAGGAGATCTACTTGTAATCTTTTTAAGAATACTTGTAATTTAGCTCCTCAAACCTTTTTTGTAAGTTTTCCCCTTTTGCAAATATAATGGAAAACAAGATGGCGACTCCGCTGGGGAATGTATTCTCCACTGCCGAGAATCAAGTGTCGCAATGCGACGAACAGACCCTCGGGTCTAATTCTGAATTCAGGAAAGCCGGTGCAGCCAGAGCTTCTCTGGTTAAATCTTCAAGGAAAGTCTCTGCGGAGACAAAAAAGGTTCTCTGCGAACCTACTGCGGTTATTTGGCGCAGCAAGGAAGCACGTCCGCAGTCTGATTCCTTTACTTGTGAGAACTTGGTGGTTCAGTTCGATCAAGGAAGATTTGAAGAAGTCCTCTCTGGGGGTGGCCCAATGCTTCGAGCACGGAAGCATAGGAAGGTTTCCACGACCAAGGTTTCAAAGCAGAAACCGGAAGCAGAATTCTGCCAACATCCCTCAGCCTCGCGTGTGGCTAATCAGGTTCCTTGCGAACCTAAGTCTCCTCTACCAAGGCGGGTATGGAAGCCTAAACAGAAGTCTCCAACCGAAGCTTTAGGCGTAGCTACGCCTAAACCGCGCCTCTCTCGCGAAGAAAAAGGCAAGATGCCTGTCTGCTCCAATCATAAAGTCAAGACGGCAATCATACCGTCGCCCAATTCAAGAGCAGCAATGCCTTGTGCCAGCATCGTTCTTATGAGCGAAGCTACTGTACCACAACATGCTCACTGCGTCCATGGCCGCGAGGCTAGGGCCAGAGTGTTATCTGAGGCAAATCCCCTTTGCAGCGGCATAGTGGGTAAAGCACCACAGCGTGCTCCGCTCTCCAGTTCGTCAAACATTAAGCTCGCACCTGTTGGCGAAGCTAGAACTGAAGTACTATTCAGTGCTAATCCCTTCCGCAGGGATAAGAGGAACGGAACATCATCCTATGTACGCTCTAGAAAGGCCTCTCCACAGGATTATGTAGGCTCCCATGGGCCTGACTTGCGGGAATTCTTGGCGAACAAGCGGAAGTCGGTGTCTTTCCGAACTACTTCCCCCTGTTGTCAACAAAGGGGATGCCAGCTGGTGACAATCCATTCAGCTCGTTGCCAGTCACGACGAATCCTCGCCACTCCTCCATGCCGGCAATCAGTCTTTGATCAGCTGTCTGTACATCTCCCTATGAAGCATCGCAGAAGGAGCACCTCATGAGATCCAGCCTTCGCATCCGTCAACATGACTGGGAGAGGACGAGAGTTACGCGGAGGAAGTCAAACATTTGACGACACCCGCAGCTTCCCAGATCCAGACTACAGCCCAGGCTTAGGCGAAGTCTTGGTGCATGAAGAAGGTGTCTTCCGAAACACCAGATCCAGGGTGGCGATACCCTACAGTTACGAGCAGCCTTCTTCCTCGACGGCCCTAGCCTCGTCACAGCCCAGGAGATCACTCCAATCATCGGACGAAGAAGATGAAGATAGTGTGTACGCCTCTTCGGCGACAGTTAGCTCGGTGCGAACAGACAGAGCATCAGTCAATATGGCTGATAACGTCAACGACGACCTTCGTCGGCGCCTGGAAGCTCAGGAGCAAACTTCCAGAACCCAGCAAGAAGCCTTGGATAATATTCAACAGATGCTTGCTCGACTCCTCAGCAATCGGAATGACAACGATGCCGAGAGCAATCACGATGAGGAGGAACACTTCAGCAATGAGCAGCCAAAGCCGGAGAAATCCAAGGAGGGTTCTTCCTTAGACGCCGAAGTCCTTAAGGGCCTCCAAGCTCAAATCGCATCCCTAGCTCAGAGGGATGAATTAAAGAAGGTAGGGGCAGTCCGTCCTTATCCGCTGGAGTGGGATTCAGTGCCATATCCACCGAAGTTCAAACCACCAACGTTGCATACCTATGATGGAAAGAGCTCGCCAAATCAGCACATCTACTATTTCCGGTCTCAGACTGGTAATGTTATAAGCAATGACGCCATCATGGCTAGGCTATTCATTGGCACCTTAAAGGGGGTGGCATTTGACTGGTTCCAAAGTCTCCCCCCGGGCTCTATCAACTCCAGGATCGACCTGGAAACTCGGTTCCTCTCTCGTTTCTATGAGGACGATACCGAAGTGACCATGGACAAGCTCCTCTCCACTGTGCAGAGAAAGGGCGAATCTGTCCGTGACTACATTGAACGGTTCAGAAATTTATCCTTGATGTGCCCAGTAGGGATGCCATTACCCATGCTCTTACAGACACGCAGACACAACTTCTTAGACCAAGTGGAAGTTCGCATGGGGGCTGTCAAAGCCCACACTTGGAAGGAATTGGTCGAACAAGCAGAGATAGCCGAGAAGTCGGCTAAAAAGTTCGAACCATCCGCCCCTAGAGGCAAGTGGGGGATGAACAACAAAGGGCGTAGCGACCTATCGCAATCTTCTCAAGCTAAAGGCAAAGAGACTATGTCTGTGGAGTTATCCGGAGATGTGCAGTCGAAGGCCAAGAAGAGCGGCTTCAACAATCAGGAGCCTAAGTTCCCTCCAAAGCGGTACTCCTTCAAAGACGATCAGGTGGTCACGATATTCCATCTGCTCCACAAAGGGAACAAAATGAAACTGCCAGATGCTCGGCGTCCCAATGAGATAGGGCGCACAAACGACCCTAAATACTGCCTCTACCACAGGATGATCCACCATCCTACTGACAAGTGTTATGTCCTCAAGGACAGAATACAAGCCCTGATCGATGCCGGGGTTCTGACATTGAAGACGGAGCAGAAGAAAGTCACTACCAATATGGTGACTCTTGAGTTCGGCAGCACCCAAAAGGTCACAGTTCCTGACGGGACCTATCCAGCCCCCGCTCCACGGTTGGAAGTCAGACACCCTCCAGCCATGACTCAAGATAATGAGGGCCTCGTTCCCTAACATTAGAGACGGGGGAAGTCATGTGGATACACCTGGACCTCGTCCAAGACGTACAGCGGGATTCAAAGAAGCCCAAGTCAAAGGGCAAATCTTGCAATGTCATCTCCATCTTGCCAGACGATGGTAATCTTACATCAGCTTCCCTCAGCGATTCAGAAGGGGAAAAGCTTGCTTGCACGGCGCAAGCCGATACGCCTCAACAGACGGGCACCCGATCTGGAAAATCATACTTGAGGCAGTATGAAAAGTCTACTGACAAGATACAACGGCAAACGACGTCGGTACCAATGTCAGCATCCACTCCAGTCCCAACCAAGGGAAAAGAAAAGCCTAAGGAGGTACGGTTCGATCAGGTGTTGAAGAAACCATTAGGCCAAGGGCTTGATACGCCCTTTCGTTTTGATATATTGGCCCATTTAGCTAATATTCCAGCTCGTATTACAATACACGAGCTCCTTCGTCTCTCAAAGGAGACAAGAGAAGCACTCAGGGATGCGCTGGCTAATTCAGAATCATTCCTGACATGCATGCCAGAGGTCCCTAACGATGACATTCAGTCTCCTTGCCCAGAATGTCATCACACACAATCAAAGGTGCCCGCCATTACATTCACGGCAGAAAATATGCTTCTCAAAGATAACAAGCATGATCGACCTCTGTACTACACCGGATATATCGGTTCAACGTGCATTGAAAGAGTACAAGTCGATCCGGGGTCCGCACTCAGCATCATCCCCAAAAGGCTTCTCTATTTCCTCGGCATACCGCTGTATAGATTATCCGCAACCACCACTACAATATACGGTTTTAACGCCGGGAGCAGTCACCCACTTGGGAAAATCCGGCTCCGTTGCAGAATCGGGAGCCTGAAGTCAGAAGTGACGTACTATGTCATTGACGCTGACACGTCATATAACCTGCTTCTAGGACGACCATGGATCCATGCCAACTGGATCGTTCCCTCTACTCTGCACCAATGCTTCAAATATGTTGAAGATGACTCGATAGTACGAACTGTCTTTGCTGAGAAGCAACCATTCAAAGGGGTGGAGAATTACTTCACCGACGCTCTCCTGTATCAAGAGACTGGTGAAGCATCCAAAGAACCATTGCCGGACGATGATGAAAGTGGCAATGAGGCGGATTCAGAATCCGAAGCAGGCATGCCAGCCATTCTGATTGGTGAACCAATTATAGCATGTCTCAATAATCCCCAATGTAATACTCCTTCAGAGGATGAAGGTGAATGGGTAATTAATGATAATGTTTCTTTCGATTATCCTGCGAGTATTGGGCTGTTTGAATCCATTACGGATGGCTCTCTGCACATGCCCTTACATAAGCTGAGTGCGGCTAGCACACCTATGAAAGCTATAGAAGGGGCCACACTAGTGATCCCTCCATCCAAACAAGGTCAGTTACCGATAATCTTCGGTAGAACCCAACCACGGGGACCCACGCTGCAGATTCAAGTTCAGATTCAGACACTCCACAGTTCTTCCATTACGCGCGGCCGGCGCGCCATATTATGAAGAAAATGGGATACGACTTGAAGCATGGAGCGGGCCTGAATTTTGGAAAAGGAAGACGCAGTTTGATGCGTAACTTTGTGCCTAAAGGGAAGCCTGCAAATTACTATGATGGTACACGCAGGGGGTTGGGATATGTTACACCCACATCGTCAGCAACGGTTCAATGCAAAAACGACGAACCAATCCCATCACATTCAGCCTCATCCTCCGAGTGGGACTCAGATGTTAGTGTGGGAATGATGTTCAAAAACCTCACCGTTAATATGACTTCAAGCAGTCAATTGGAGCCCGCAGAAGCTACTGATGAGGAACCATGGGCCCAGCAATTAGACCTCCAATGGGAAAAGCGATTCGAATCGCGCGAACCATCTACTGAAGACAAGGTGATGCAGGTCAACTTGGGTAGTCAAGACTACCCTAAGCCCATCTTTATAAGTGAAAGCCTATCACTTATAGAAAAGGAGGAATTGATAATACTCGTAAAAGAGTATATAGACGTCTTCGCATGGAGCTACGAAGACATGCCCGGACTTGATCCACAAGTAGCCATGCACCGTCTAAATATCAAGCCCGACGTCAAGCCAGTCAAGCAGCAACAACGTCGGTTTCGCCCGAACATTATGGAAGCTATTGAAGCCGAAGTTCACAAGCTCATTGCATGTGGCTTCATCCGGGAGGAACAACATCCAGATTGGGTAGCTAACATCGTCCCCGTCCTCAAGAAGAACGGGAAAATACGGGTCTGCATCGACTACCGTGATCTCAATACGGCCTGTCCTAAAGATGAATTCCCGCTACCCATCACCGACGTCATGATCAACAACACATGTGGATTCGAAAGGATGTCTTTCATGGATGGCTTTTCAGGGTACAACCAGATTAAGATGTATCCCGACGACGAGAAGTATACTTCGTTCCGAACACCATTGGGGGTATACTGCTACACTGTAATGCCTTTCGGACTGAAGAACACCGGAGCAACCTATCAGCGGGCAATGAGCACAATCTTCCGCGATCATCTCTGAAAAACGGTAGAATGCTATGTCGACGACATTGCCGTCAAAAGCCGCAACAAGAATGAACATCTTCGCGACCTGAGAACGATGTTCGACATAATGCGGGCTCATCAACTGAAAATGAACCCGACAAAATCCTTCTTGGGAGTGTCAAGTGGCAAGTTCCTTGGGTTTATTATCACATCAAAAGGGATTCATCTTGACCCAGACAAAGTCAAAGCCATCCAGAGCATGCATCCACCAAGGAACCTCAAAGAGCTCAGGGGCTTGCAAGGCAGGCTGGCTTATATCAGAAGATTCATTGCAAATCTCTCAGGCCGCTGTCAACCGTTCACCCGACTCATGAAAAAGGGCACTTCCTTCGTATGGGATCAAGCTTGTCAGGAAGCATATGAAGACATCAAGAGATACCTCACAAAACGTCCAGTCTTGGTGGCCCCTACATCAGGGAAACCATTTTTGCTTTATGTAAAAGCTCTGGACTACTCCCTCGGTGCCCCCTCGCTCAAAAGGATGACAATGGCCACGAACAGGCCATTTATTATCTGAGCAGAACTCTCATAGGAGCGGAATCTCGCTACAACCCTATCGAGAAAGAGTGTTTAGCTCTCGTCTTCGCTGTTCAGAAGACACGACATTATTTGGTCGGCCAGACCGTACATGTCATCTCCAGAGTAAACCCATTGCGTCTTCTTATGACGAAGCCAGGATCATTGAATTCAAGATTGGCTAAGTGGGCACTTTTATTGTCTCAATACGACATGATCTTCACCCCTCAGAAGGCGGTTAAGGCCAGGCCCTTGCAGAGTTCTTGGCTGCTCATCCAGTTCCGGAACATTCAAAACTTCACGAAGATATCCCTGATAAAGTCTTCGAGTCTTATGCAACCTCAGAAGAGGAAGTGTGGCAGATGTTCTTTGATGGAGCATCGCGAATGGGCCCTAAAGGGAAGATTATTGCCGGAGTGGGGGTTGTGTTTATCTCCCCGCAGAACCATGTTCTTCCCAGAGCATTTTCTTTGACAGAATCATGCTCCAACAATGTAGCAGAATATAATGCTCTGCTCATCGGTCTTCAACTCGCCCATGGAATGGGGGTACGCTACCTCGAAGCTTATGGCGATTCAAAACTGATCATCAATCAGGTTAAAGGCGAATACGAAGTCCGCCATGAGGACTTGGTGCCTTATTATCACACGGCCGTTGAATTGGCCAACCTATTTGAAGGTTTCTACATCGGGCACGTGTCTCGATCTCAGAATACCAAGGCGGACTCTCTTGCTGCATTAGCAACGACACTAGCCTTGCCAGCCGACACCGAGTATCACCTCACAGTCGTAACTCGACATCTTGTATGCTCCAAGCACATGCTAAGAACTCGAGAAGTCTATAATGTCTCCATGGATCTTGAACCAAGAGACTGGCGCTTTCCTCTCATTGACTATGCTTTGCACGGTCTGCTTCCAGACGATCCTAAAGAAGCGGCGTCCGTCAGACGAAGGTCTTTCCGTTTCTACTACGATCCAACTTTGAAGACACTTTACCATCGTTCATATGACGGTGTTCTCCTCCGTTGCCTTTCTCATTTAGAGGCACAGGAAGCGCTCCAAGAAGCGCACGACGGCACTTGTGGAGCTCATCAGCCAGGTCCTAAACTTAAAGACAGGTTGCATAGGCTGGGATATTATTGGCCAACTATGATAGCCGATGCCATCCAATATGCACGAAGGTGTAAAGCATGTCAGATTCATGCGGACTTCATACACCAGCCTTCGGAGCTGCTCCACCCGACTGTTGCTTCATGGCCATTTGAAGCATGGGGAGTAGATGTCGTAGGGCCAATTAGTCCCTCTTCGACGAAAGGTCACCGGTTCATCCTTGCAATAACCGACTACTTTTCAAAGTGGGCGGAGGCTATATCATTAACTGAAGTCAAGACCTCTAATATGGTTAACTTCATCAAACACCATGTCATCCATCGATTCGGTGTTCCTAGGTGGATCATCCACGACAATGGTCCCCAATTCATAAGCCAAGTATTCTATCGGTTCTGCGATAAATACCGAATTCAGAATGTGGCTTCAACTGCCTATAATCCCGCCGCTAATGGCTTGGCGGAAGCATTCAACAAAACGATCATCAAGCTACTCAAGAAGTTCGTCTCCTCGAACAAGCGAGATTGGGACGAAAAGCTTGGCGAATGTCTTTGGGCCTACCGAACCACGGTTCGAACACCGACAGGCAATACGCCTTTTTCCTTGGTATATGGGTGTGAAGCAGTCATCCTATTGGAAATCCAGACGCCATCATTGCGAGTCGCTCTAATGACTAAGATCACATCAGAGGACAATGATCGGTGGCGTCTTCAAGAGCTCGAAGCCCTAGATGAGAAGCGGCTTCAAGCCCAGCAACATATTGAGCTATATCAAGCTCGAATCTCAAAGGCCTTCAATAAGAAGGTCAAACAGAGGGTCTTCCAGAAAGGAGACCTGGTTTTAGCCGTCAGACGACCGATGATTATGACGCATAAGACCAAAGGCAAATTCCAGCCTAAATGGGAAGGACCGTTCGTAATAGAAACAGTCTATTCAAACGGAGCGTACCGCCTTATGACTTCAGATGGCGACCTACTCATGATGCCGGTCAATGGCAAGTTCTTAAAGAAGTATTATCCTTGATTAAGGATCCTTCTCATGATCAAGTTAACACTACACCTCTGATCAAGATCTTCGTGTCCAAAGTACACACAAAGAGAGCCTTTCTCTTCCTCCAAGCGAGATAATACAACCATAAACAAGTAGGAACCTGGCCATACACCGGTTGTCTTAAAGGAGAATCAAGGTTACACATACATTAACCGGATGATCCAACATCCTTAACGATTAAGGATAGAGGAAAATGCTGGCCTTTAAGCCCAACATAAGTCCTCGTCAACTCATCATGCTGAAGGGAATAGCATGGCTAGCCCGACTCAAACGGTAGTTGGTAAAGGCATATCAAACCCGTTGACAGCTGGGGATTTGCTAAAAATCCTAAGGGACCTGTTCCCATTTGATTCCCTCTCCAAAATCACTTACCAATTCTCATCCATAGAATGGTAAGTCCACATATACATTTCGCTGTTACGTTAACATTAAACCTATGACAGTGATTCCCTCGTTTTTCCCTGTGAAAACGAGACCTCCAAAATCACTTACCAATTCTCATCCATAGAATGGTAAGACCACATATGCATTTCGCTGTTACGTTAACATTAAACCTATGACAGTGATTCCCTCATTTTTTCTTATGAAAATGAGACCTCCAAAATCACTTACCAATTCTCATCCATAGAATGGTAAGACCACATATGCATTTCGCTGTTACGTTAACATTAAACCTATGACAGTGATTCCCTCATTTTTCCCCGCGAAAATGAGACCTCCAAAATTACTTACCAATTCTCATTCATAGAATGGTAAGACCACATATGCATTTCGCTGTTACGTTAACATTAAACCTATGACAGTGATTCCCTCGTTTCTCCCCGTGAAAACGAGACCTTTTCCCAAGTTCCATTACAACCTTGAGCTTGGTGGTTTCTCAACCAGTTATGTCATTGCGACCTCTGAACTGGCAGATAGCCAAGTCTCAACCTCGAGCCTGTTGACATTTACAAAAGACAGGTCTCGATACTTGTTGACATTTACAAAAGACAAGTATCACCAATTTTGAGCTTGGTGGCGTCTAAATCGGTTATGTCATTGCGACCTCTGAACCAGTAGACAGCTGAGTTTCAATTTTGAGCTTGTTGACATTTACAAAAGACAAGTCTCAACCCCGAGCCCTGTTGATATTTACAAAAGATAGGTCTCGATACTTGTTGACATTTACAAAAGACAAGTATCACCAATTTTGAGCTTGGTAGCGTCTAAATCGGTTATGTCATTGCGACCTCTGAACCAGCAGACAGCTGAGTCTCAATTTTGAGCTTGTTGACATTTACAAAAGACAAGTCTCAACCCCGAGCCCTGTTGATATTTACAAAAGACAGGTCTTGATACTTGTTGACATTTACAAAAGACAAGTATCACCAACCTTGAGCTTGGTGGCGTCTAAATCGGTTATGTCATTGCGACCTCTGAACCAGCAGACAGCTAAGTCTCAACTCCGAGCCCTGTTGACATTTACAAAGACAGGTCTCGATACTCGTTGACATTTACAAAAGACGGGTATCACCACCCTTCGAGCTTGGTGGCGTCTCAATCGGTTATGTCATTGCAACCTCTGAACCAGCAGACAGCTAAGTCTCAATCTCGATACTTGTTGACATTTACAAAAGACAAGTATCACCTACCTCGAGCTTGGTGGCGTCTCAAACGGTTATGTCATTGCGACCTCTAAACCAACAGACAGCTGAGTCTCAATTTCGAGCCCTGTCGACATTTACAAAAGACAGGTCTCATCTTTCGATCCAACACAGACCAGTGTCAGGCTTGGTGGCGTCTCGACCAGTTATGTCATTGCGACCCCTGAACTGACAGATACCCAAGTCTCATTATCCAACCCAACAAGGATTATGTTCTCAAGTGTCTACAATACAACTTTGAAAGGACAATCCAGCAAATGAAACGAGTCGGAGACTCGACAGGGAGTCAAAACAAAAAAAAGAAAGAATTTTCATTGATTCCAAAAGGATGAAATACATGGAGGCACATATACAACGACCTACAGGCGTACATTGTAAGATCTGATCCGCTCTCCAAGGGAAGCCAGCCTCGTCCTCCGGTCATCAGCAGCCTGGGCAAGCGCCTGCGACCTCAGCTCAGCCTCATTAAAATCTATTGCCAGGGCCAAACGAGCTTCGACCTCCGCCAAAGTTGCCCTCTGTGACAATCCCTGCTGCGAGAGTTCGTCACTTTGAGCCTTGAGCTGCTCAAGCCGCGCAGCTTCTTCAAGACGCACCGGTTCAGCCTTGGACAAGAGAAGGTTTCCCTTCCTAATCATCTCCTTGGCCTTCGTAATCCTATCTTCAGCGTCAAGAAGAGCACTAGTGGAGGCATCGATGGCATTTCCAACCTCTGTTTGCTTTGTTTCCAAGGATTTCAAATCAGAGGAAAGAGCCTCAGCGGCTTCTTGGGCGGCAAGACGGGCTTCATGCTTTTGAGCGACAAGGCGCGCAAACCGCTCATCAACCAAAGATTCCAAGTCCAAGCGGCTGAGACGGCGCCATTCCTTTACGTCCCTCTCGAATTAATCTACCAGGAGCTCCAAGGCAGCGGCCTGGTGGTACCCTTCAAGGTCCCGAATACTTTCAATATTACGGAAGAGGACCACCTTCAAAGTTGAGAACGATATAGTCGAACCTTTCAAGACCAGGTCGATAGATCGCCCTAAGCCTCTGTAAAAACTATCAACTATGTCGCCTATATAATCGTCTTCAACCTCGGCCACCTCTGGTAGACGGGCAACTTCAGAAAAGTCCGCCAGCCCGGTCGATACCACCGAGGAAGGAGCAACATGAACACTGGCTGCAGCAGCATGACAGGTCATCAGTGATCTAGGCGGAGTCTTCATTGAAACCAGTACACTAGCCACCGCTGAGGTAGGACTAGTGACCATCTCCTGAACAGCAGGCTCAACCACCAGGGTTGGGGAAGTAGGGCTTGTAATCACCCTCAGCTCCGCACTTGGCAAAATTGTCGGCACCTCACTCGTTGATATAGTTGGGAGTGAGGACACCTCCGGAACTGCCGTTTCTTCAGCCCCTGGTCCTTCGGCTGGCTGGGGCTGATAAGAGGGCAGGTCGCCATATAGCGCATCCAACACAGCAGCATCCGCCGCGGTCGAAGTGCTCATATCACCCCTGGACTCCCCAGGAAGATCAGCCGGTTCCCTTGAAGCTAATGCACCTTGAGGCCGAACACCTGTAACAAGACTGTGTTTAGACAGGACACAACATGCAATAGAAGCCAAGAGGTCAGGACAGTACCATAAGATGACGTCGCCTCAAACATCTCGGCAGCCGCATCAGTCTCCATAGGCTCCATCGGAAAATTCTTGGCGGAATCAGCACGAATGACCGGCCCGCTCGCCGAATCTCCTGTGGACCATCCAACAGAGCTCGACGCTACAGGGCTTCCTTTGGAAGTCCCAGCGCCCGAGGGACCAATGTCAGCCGCATCACCTCCAGACTCCTCCGGGTGGACAAAAGAACCAGCCTCAGTAAATAGGGGATCATAATGTTCCCCTTGCTCTCCAGCCGCCTCAGCTCCTATAATCAAGAAGAATTGATAATAAGTCATTTGGAACACACAAAAGACCTATTATACGGACGGAGTTGATCTTACCCAGATCCGGAGCAAATTCACCGGTAGTCGGTTCAGCAACCGACGGGTCCGTTAGTAACGGGATAGCAGGAGGGAACGCTGCTGAGGGTTCGCCCTCTATGACAACCGTAGGAGCCTGGCGACGGGGCTTCTTCGCCAATGACTTCCTACGAGATCTACCCTCCCGCTTTCTTTTGAAGTGGACATCAGAATCCTCTTCCTCCACTTCTTCTACACGATGAGGGGGGACGGTCCCCATCACACCAGAGCCAGTCGCAGAAGTCTCAGCCCCCGCTCCTGCTTCGAAGCGAGGACTTCCTGCATATGAGGCCTCGCTGTCATTAACAGCGACGAATTCCTCTATGCCCGGGACGCGGACCCTTTTGCCTCCCCTCTTCTCAGAAGCCTTCCGTTTCAACCGCTGAGAAATTAACTTCACACCAGAGCTGTTGGCCTTGAAATCGAGGGGTGTGGAGTTGGAAGTTGTGTACCACTGGCAGAAGCACAGGGTCATTTGAAGATTGGGACTCTTCAATGGCGTACGCAGCCGCGCCCCAGTACCGCCTGCAGTAAAGAATCGCCAGGCACGGGCCCCGTCAATAAGACTCCCCATGAAGGCCAAATCAGGATTGGGGTTGCCCACATACAGCTGGTCGTACCCAAACTGCCGAGCAAACCGGCTGGGGACATAAGGTTCCAAATAGCAGGTATCCCCGCTTTTGTACAATAAGTGTGAGGGTCGGATGCTGACCAGCCACTCAAAAACTCCCCGGCTCAGGGAAGACCGCCCTTCCCCCGCATCTCGGAACTCCTCGTCGTATCCTGCACCCCGAATACGGGAAAAACAGCGGAAGAGACCGTAAACGTCATATCGACGCACCAATTTACGGGCCTCAGCCACGTATTTCTTCAGCCACGAACGTCCTTCGAATCGGCAGAGGAGCGCCATTCGAACACCTTGGGGAGGGTCCTCTCCAGCTCCAATCAACGAAGGACAATGTAAGGCGAACCACGCCATCAGATAGGTGTAGGGCAGACCTATCCTAGGATTGGGTCCGTCACAAGGCAAAATGGCTCCCTTTCCACGCTTCGTCGTCGGCGGCCTGCAAAAAGCCTCCGTTAATGCACAGAGGCCTCTTTGAATGCAGCACACCATGGCCGGGAGAAGACCCAGACGACGACCATGGACCAAACGAACGGCGGGCAGCAAAACATTCGGATGAACGATGTCACCCGAAGAAGATGGCACTACGCATTTCTTCAGCCAGACGGTTAAGAAACCGGCCAGCAGTGCCTCCCGAGACATAGGCTGACGAGCCTGATGATGGAAGCTCCGAAGGACATCACCCTTCTCATAGGGACCATCGTCTTCAGTTATGACAAGATCCCTTTGAAGGTGCATCTGCATCCGTTCAAAGATATCCCCATCAGCAACTCTGCAATGTGCTGCTTCAGGAGCATTCCTCATATCCGGGAACAAGTAATTCCCCCAGCTCTTCAAGCTACAGGAAGTGCCCTTGCTGCCACCATGGATGCCAGAACAAATGTGCAAGTGGCGCATTAACTCCCGATAAGTCTCGAATAAGGCAGGCTCCTGCTTCTCCAGAAGAGCCAACTCCGCCTCGCACGGAAAGTATTCTTCATAAGGGAGAGACCCGAAAGGCAAAGTAGAGATTTCCCACATCTCATGCAAGGCCATGCCCAACTCGCCGACAGGGGTAAAGAAAGTCCCTGAAGCTGGGCAATATAATTCAAAGATGGCGTAAAAGCACGCCACATTCATCTCAATGCCGTGGCAGGTCGCCCTGACGGCCTCATAGAGGTTCAGCCTCTCCAAATCCTCCTCGAAATGAGCAAGGATGTAGGTAGTCAAATCCACCCACCACGTCTTCGGAGGATGAATCCAGCCTGGAGCCCTGAAGTCAGTAGCAGGATAGTTTCCATTGACTTTGAAGAATTTATTGCCAAAGGTCAGCACCACAGCTGGATTTTCTCCTGCTGGAACCTCTCGCGACACATTCCCAGGATGTAGACCCATTATGCAACAAGGAGGCCCCGCTCTTGCATAACCAGGAGACTGAAGCATCAATTTTCCAATGTGGACAGAGTCAGTGCTCCGGCTCACTTCCCACGACATCTTCCGAGCCTGCGTCACGCACTGGAAGGAAGACAAAGAAAAATGTCGCTTGTTGGATGGGAGGTAAAACTTCTCATCATCCAACTGGAAAATCCACTGCCCTTCTCCTGCCTGTAGTTGGTGATCAGGATCTGGCGCGGCATCCCCAAACATGAAGTCAGGCTTCCTATAAGTCCGACGGTCAACATCTTCAAGAGGAGCCGTAGTCAGAATACTCCTCGTGGTGTGCTGGTCACCACCGTGAATAAGCTTGTCTCGAACAAGAGAGCTCTGCTCACTAAACAGAGAAGCTTGCCCTTGAAATTGCAAGCTGATATTGCCATCAACTCCGCTGATCATCCCAAACAGATTGTTCAAGGGACCGGGAATGTAGTGCACTGCAAGAACAAAACGAACTATGATTAGTTCACCAGCCAAGCGAACATGAAGACATAAAATTTCACCAAGGCATAGTCTCGCCCAGTGAGCAAAGCCAGCAAGGCGATAGCTTCAACAAAGCTTAATCTCGCGGACAAGTCTGCATTTTGCAAAAAATGCCCAAGTATTAACTTCGCTTAAGCAGGAGGCGGCACAGCCCTGAGGACTAACTTCATCAAAAGGGCATTATGGTCAAAAATTGTCATTAGTCCTTTGCGGCCATGATTGAGGGGACAGACCCATATCCTATTGTTCAACAAGATGAAGACAGTCTAAGGGATAGCTTCGCCTAGAAGCTTAAAGAAGAACTCTTCAGTTCTTGAATTCCCGTTCGAGAAAATAAGGGAAATGCAGGGAAATGGATTCCCTAATAATACCAGATCATAATTGATCATTTTTGGGTTAATCCAAAGACAGCCAGACATCGGCTTTAAAAGAGAGACGGCAGTCTCTAATCGAAAGGGAAAGATCCCTACCGGCGATTGGTCGTTCGATGACCGGAGGAGGAGAAGGACCCTCCGCTGCAGAAGTTGCCACTTCTTTCCCCGCTCGTCTCTTGGGAGCCATTGAAGAACTATGGAATTCTTGAATTCTTGAAGAAGAAAGAAGAAGAAGAGTCAAGTGCTCTGAAAAATTCAAAGAGAAATGATGACTCTTTCTCTCTCAGCCCAATCGGGCTTTTATAGGCCGATGATCGCCTGAAACGACGCCTCGAAAAGAGTACAGGCTGTCGTTTTAAATTAATTTGAAACGGCGCCTAAAGCGCCTTCCCGAGAAGCGCTGATTCAGCCACTAAGGGCTAACTTCGCCACAAGTCAAATGCGGACTTCGCATAACAGGATTGCCTTAGCTTTGTTAAAGGCATAGGCCTAACTTCGCAGATATGCTAGCTTCGCTGGAAGCTCGTTCCTGTTTCAATCCTATCTCGCATGGAGTTTACCTCCGCTAGCCGAATTCAAGATGAAGGCAAAGCAAAAAATTAAATGAGCAGAAAATGAACTTTCATTGATTTAAAAGGAAAGGTACATTGATATTACATCAAGGTTGTGTTTCGTACAACAGATTCAGTTGCTCAGCAAGATCATTTGCGCAAAAGGCATACAAGTGGTTTTATCTGCTTCCAAACCAGACCAACTGGACACGAAAAGCCTTCCTCCTGCACAAGGCCGTAACCAGTTGTGCCACAAGGACAGGGCCATAATTTTTCACATAATGGCAGATTTTGCCACCAGGAAGCTGGATCACCTTTGATGAAAATTGGTAATGAACTTATCGCCGCCAACATGATAGATCACCTATAATGGGAATTGGCAGTGATGTCAGTGATCTCACAGGTGTGACGTCCGCTTTCCCGAAGCGGATCATCTCCAACGAAGCGGCCACCAGCCTCACCTCAGAACGAATCATCTCGGATAAGAGGCTGCCAACAGCCTCTGGGACACACATCAGCTGCCCCAAGTTGTTCCTCCTGCTTAAAAGTAAAGCTTCAACCGGGGAAGCATAAGGCGACTTTTCGGTCTCTTTCATCAAGACACAAGATCGGCGAACATAGCTCACTGCAATGCAAAATTGGAGCAAGTTAGCAGTTAAACACAGAAGACACTGCAAAAGCGCTAAAGCTGAATTCTTTGGGGCAAAGCAATCCGATTTCAGTAAAAGCAGAGGATAAGTCTCGCTCGCACAGCAGTGATGGGCTAGCGCAGCAAACGCCAAGTCCTAGCCTCGCCTATATGGCTAAGCCAGACTGATCCTATGGGACACAGTCTTAGCCTCACCTATATGGCAAGACTGGCTCAACCTTGAAGATACCAGGTCCCAAGTTCTGCCTATGTAACGGACTTAACATACAATGATCTTTCTGTGATCAAGTCAGAATGATAGCTTCGTTGGGGAAGCTATGTCAAAATCCTTCTCTGCAGACCAGTCAATTGCAAGATGAAGAGTAAGGGAAACTAATCCCTGAAGCAGCTGTTAAAGCTGAATTAAGGGAGATGAATTCCCTAAAATTGGTGAAGTCGTTGAATGATCAAGACTTACCGGTCCTTGGCCGGATAATGACCAGAGTGGGCATTCCCACTACTTCAGAGATCTGAGTATCTCTCTCAACCAAGAGAAGAGGAGAAGAGCAGATCACTTCTCTTCAGAGGACCTCAAGTGTCCTATTTATAGGCCCCATGGCCTGAGCGCTGCCGCCTCAAGCGTGGAAGCACGAGCGCATTTAAGGCATTTACTGCGCCTTGAGAAAAGGGACGGTTTCCCTTGGAACCGTGCAAAGGAAGAAACGTCTCCCTCATAAAGGCACTTATTGCGCCTTGAAGAAAGGGAATATCCTTGGAAACGTGCAAATCGGAGAATATCTCCCTCGATCAGCACGAAGAAAGGAGTAATCCTCCTCGTAACTGGCCCACGACAGTTGGCCTCGGGAAACCAACAAACGCTCCAGGGCGAACGTATTTCCAGAAGCCCAGATGCGGAGCTACCCGCACGCGAAGCTACTCAGAGTCACGAACCTCTGTGCGATTCTTCGACGAATCTATGTCCCAAAGCAGGATTGAAAGCGAAGCTGAACTCAACCATTATGGCGACGTTCATTCTCCACCGATCAAAGCAATTCAAAGTGTTTCGAAGCCTGAGTTATTGCAGACTTCTGAAAACTTTGAAGGGGGTCTTGTTGACACTTAAAAAAGACAAGATTCTTATTGGTCCGAACAATGTCTAAACTTGTTGACATTTACAAAAGACAAGTGACAGACGAGCTGAAGACCAGTTTTCGCCCATCTCCGAGGGACAAGGAAGCAACTTGGACTCCACTGATCCAGCAAGCAGACAGTGAACCCGGATTGTTTCTAAACAGACCTCAGCAGGTCTAAGGTGCTAACACTTAGCATCGCATGAGCCCAAAGGGATAGCCTCGCATGAGAGGCTAATATCACTCGACTTCGCCTCGAAGCCATCCAAAGCCTCGCCAGGAAGCTAACTCGCAACTTCGCCACAGAGGACTTCCAGCTCCGCCAAAGGGTTTCTTTCGGACTTCGCCAGAAGCTGCCTCTAGCTCCGCTACGAGCTCAATGCGGGCAGCTCCGCCATTTGGTCTGCTATGGTCAACCTTTGACCAATCAAATCTCCGGATGAGATCGGATCCAATCAGATCAAATCCAATTAAGATCAAATCAGAGATCAAATTTGGCAGTTGATTGCCATAATCTCTTGACTCTCCTAAAACGAGTAAGAAGATCAGGGGAAATCCTCCAACGATATGGAAAGGATCAAGAAGATCAACCGACCTGCCAATTCTAGCTTCGCAGAATCTTTTCTTAGCCTCGCAGCAAGGCTACTTTCCGGATTCAAACAGATTCGATTCAATCTGTTTCTATATTTTTAAGGGACGGTTATACCCTTGCTCTCCCTATAAATAGCCCGCCAGGGGCATAAGAAGAGGAGAGAGCAATCAATCGATCGAGAGAGCTTTTCGAAGAGGATCAGAGGGCTTCTTTCTTTCTCAAAAGACCACACACGCAAAGAGGACTCCACAAGCAGAGACTTCTTCAAGAGGGCTCCACAAGCAGAGGCTTCTTCACAACGCACCGTGCGCTCTCGAATTTAGAGATCTTTTAGAGAATTGCTTTCTCTATCCATGGTGTTGATACCCTAACATCGTCCTTCTTCTCAAGGAATCTCCGGAACCAGGCGAGAAGGAATTCCTAATTGAAGGCGATTTTGAGAAGCAGCAAGAGGGTTCTACCTTCTATTCTCTGATTCCCTGAACCAGGCGAGAAGGGAATCTCATCGCTCGCATCGTCAAAGGGACAAAGTGGTCGCGCGCTGACCAGACTCCTATCGGCACACTTCTCCAGAATCTCTGAGGAGATCTACTTGTAATCTTTTAAGAATACTTATAATTTAGCTCCTCAAACCCTTTTTTGTAAGTTTTTCCCTTTTGCAAATATAATGGAAAACAGCCTTGAGGTGGATGCGTTCTCTGAGCTTGATGGTGACTATTTTGGATGCATCACTTTCAAGGGGAGTTTGGTGGGAGGACCACCTTGATTTGGAGCCTAGAGATTTGCCCTCATGGTTTTTGGTAACGATCTCTAAACTCCCATTTAGTTTACATGCTTTCATAATTAATTTTTAGCATATTTTGATGTTTCATAATTATTATGTTAAATGCCATGAAATTTAGATTAGTGATACACATGTATAGTATTTGAGATACACCCATATTTATATGGACCCATATTTTGTGTTCTCTCTATAGTTTAGCTATGTTGTATATCATAGTCTAATACATGTGTATTTACATAATGATCATATTGATATATGTTTTGTTTTATGCTTCATGATTTGTTTACATGTTTAAGATGTAGTTTTCATTAAAACTTGTGTCAATACTTGTATAACTAGTGAGCCACAAATTTGTTGGCCCAGAGGCCTTCCACTCTAGTTTTGATGATGATTAACTCATGTAGTTATGTTTACTAATAATCTTGTGATGTTTAGTTTCAGATCATTAACCAAGATATTAGTTGGTGATTGCTTCAACAAAGGAGTTTTGAAGCCTTTCACATGGTGATTCCAGAGCCCGAGCAACAAGATCATACATTGCACTCGTTGGAGTCAAGCTCGGTGGATCACGGTTTTGGATCGAGTCGACTTGAAGATGGAGATCGTCAAGAAGACTTAGGTATCCTAGTTTAGTTTGTGTTTAGATCCATGTGTAAAGATTAGATAGTGTGATATGCTCAAGTTCACAACACACACACGTTTTATGTTTTGGATTTGGTATTTTGGTTTTTGGTTTAACCAATATTTGTTGTCATGAATAGTTAGATCAAAACAAGTTTACATGGTTTTATGTATATTAGATGTGTTCTATATACATGCATGCTTAACTTCCTAAGACAAACTTAGTTTGATATGCCTATTCATGAGGTTTTGTGTTTTGGTATTTTTAACAAAACATAGTTTTGGAATTAAAGACAAAAACAATGATATATATATATATAATATATATATATATATATATATATATATATATATATATATATATATATATATATATATATATATATGTTTCATGTATATTGGACCTATGTCCATATGCAACATGCTTTATAATGTTTAAGTATCATGTTTTTGTATTTGGATAAGGTTTGGACAAAGTTTATTTGAAAAATCCAAGTTTGGTAAAATACAGTTTTTGGTTTTTGATAAAATTTGTAAGACACAAAAATGGTTCAATATGTTTAAAATTTGTGTTGAAATTTTTAACACAAGTTTATATTTCAATGAAGAATGATAAAACTATTTATGTTGATTTTTAGAAGATTTATGGGATTTATTAGAATAATTTTACCCTGTATTTCTGACCCAGAACAGTGCCTGATAGGCTCTGTCGGTCGACCGCACGGTCGACCGAACCAGGAGCCGGTTCGGTCGACCGGGCGGTCGACCGACGTGCACAAGCCTGTGCACGTTTGGCCTGGCACTTGGGCCGATCGATCGGGCGGTCGACCGGACCAGAGAGCTCTGCTCTCTGGTTTTTCACGGTCGACCGGCCGGTCGACCGCGGGCTTCCAACGGTCATAAATATGACCGTTGGCGGTCGACCGGGCGGTCGACCGCCAGCTGTTCTGGCTGTAAAAACAGCCAACGGCTAGTTTTCTGTTTGGGCCTATATAAACCCCATTCCTTTGGGATTTTGGCCAAGAATTCAAGAGCTAAAATTTCTCTCCTTTCTTGGTGTTTAAAACAAGTTTTCAAAAGTGTTTAGAGCTTAAAAGATCTATCTTGATATTGTTTTAGGGTTTTGAAAAAATCAAAGAAAATAGAAAATTGGGAGATTTATATTGTTCTTCATTTCTATCTTTTACAAAGAGTTTTCTCAAGTATTTTTTCTTTGAGTTTTTGTTTTCCAAACTCTTGGTTTTCTCCACACTTGAGCTATCACTCTATCCTATTCTATAGGATCAATTATTTGTGGGAAAGAGATTGAGTTTGTGGTCTTTTGTGATCACCTTGTTGTAAACCCCTTCACTTGTTGTATCCCTCTTTGGTAGAGGTTGATTTGGATTGAAGGATTCTTAGTTTTGATGATTTTCATGTTTTTGGTAAGGTATTTCATATTTGAGCTTAATTGCCTATTTTCATGACTATGTCTTTCTCACAAAACTTGTACACTCACATTACTTGATGTTTTCTCATGATCTTATTTTCATGAGTATTATATGTGCTATATAGACTTTGAGTGTCATTGGTTGAGTGATTTTCATGTTTTCATGGATACATTATTGTTTTATTCCTTACTTGAAGGATTTCGTACTAGTTTACAATTTTATCATATAACTAGTTACGTATTCTTCATTTTGGTAGAGTTTTTCAAACATGTTATATTTTCAAATCCTATTTTTTTGAAAACCCCTATCCATCGATGGGCGGTTGGTTGGGCGACCATGCCTTGTATGCTCATTATTGAAAATCTATTTAAACATGTGCATAAAATGGGTGGTCGGGAGTATGAGTTATACACTTGATCCTTATTGTGTTTTCAATTGGTATCACAATTGATATCTATCTTGTATACTCGTATTTGTTTCTATATATGTATGTTTCAAATTCAAATAGTATCAATTTCGATTGGTATTTAACTTTTTACACATATATATGTGTTTTGATTGTGCTTACTATATCTCATTATCTTTGAGCACAAATTTTACCATGCTAAGCTTGATTTAGTTCTTAATGACAATTATTTTTAATCGGTATCTTATACAAGCTTATGCATTATTTTCATGCGTATTTCATAAAGGGGGAGAAAATCATGTTTTACCTTTCAATCGGTTTTGTTTACCATTGGTATCTTACTACCACTCTTTATGTTGAAAAAATGATATCTTAGTTTCATTTGGTTTCCTACGCTCCTAATGAAAAATATTTTCAATTGGTATATGTTTCATTTTCAATATTGGTATCAAGAATATTAAATTGATATTATTCTCTATTTGGTATCTCTATTGCAAAATGAGTTTAGTGTTTAACCAAAAGATTGGTTTATGTTTTTCAATTGGTATCAAAAGTGAAAAATATTTCAATTGGTACTAATTTTTACAATTGGTATCAAGACTCTCTATATATTTATATCTTTCAATTGGTATCAAAAATTTTGCTGGTTTCTTCAAAATGGTTTGTTTATTTTCAATTGGTATCATAAATTGGTATCATGATGTTTCGATGTATACCTTCATACTAAATTGATATATTTTTTAATTGGTATCATAATGTTTTGATTTGTATTGCTTATATGCAAGGGAAGCTTAACATCTTCTCTATATATAGATTTATGTTGAGTGTATGTCATATTGAAGTGATTGACCTTTCTTTGGTATGTAGTACACGTGTGTAGTAGGAGCTTCACATCTCCTTTTGTACATTGCATATTATACTTTATATGGATAGGGTTTAGTCATCTCTTTTCATATAAATGCATGTATGCGGGGGAGTTAACTTAGCATCTATACCTTTATTGTTTGATTTATGCAAAAAGGGAGAAAATATTATTTATGCCCTTTATTGTTTGTACCCCTTTGTTGATGAATTGACAAAAAGGGGGAGATATATTTTGGAGTTTTATATATGCATGTTTGTTTATATGCATGTTTGTTTAAATTTATTATCTTTTACCATTGGTATCAAGAGCATCTTTTGTTGGTATCAAGAGTTTTTATTGGTATCAAGAGCAACATTTTTTTTAAGAACATTTTTATTTTAAAATTGGTATCAAGAGCATGTTTATTTCATTGGTACAAATATCATGTTTATGCATATTTATGTTGAGCATTCATTGAATATCTTATTGTTTATTGCTATGCATGAGTTAAGGGGGGCTTCTATGAAGCTTAACTTTAATCCATGCACATATAACTCCATGAGTTTTGTCATCATCGAAAAGGGGGAGATTGTTGGCCCAAAGGCCCTTCACTCTAGTTTTGATGATGATTAACTCATGTAGTTATAGTTTATTAATAATCTTGTGATATTTAGTTTCAGCTATTTGATCAAGATATTAGCAGGTGATTAGCTTCAACAAAGGTATTTTGGAGCTTTCACATGATGATTCAAGAGCTCGATCGTCAAGATCGCATCTAGCACTCGGTTGGAGTCAAGCTCGTTGGATCGTGTTTGGATCGAGTGGACTTGGAGAAGGAGTTCTGCAAGAAGACTTCAGTTTGTTTAGTTTAAGATTGTTTAGATCTATTGTAAAGATTAGATAATGTTGATATGCTCAAGTTCACAATGCACACACAAGTTTAAAGTTTCATGTTTAGATTTTTCGGTTTAACCGATCTTGGTTTTCATGTCAAAAACATAGATATAATATCTTTCATTTATATTGGATTCTATCCATATACAATATGCTTCAAAGTTGTTTCAATATCATATTTTATATTTACATGAGTTTGGAGAAAACGGTTTTCCATTTCAAAAATTGAAGTTTTGAAAAATACGGATTATAGTTTAAGGCTAAATTTCTATTACACAAAAATGGATCAAATTGTTTAGAATATGTGTTGAATTTTACTCACACATATTTGTATTTCAAAGATCCAATATGAACTGATTTTTGTGGAATTTATATGATTTTATGGGATTTAATAGAAGATAAAAACCTAAGTTTTTAAATCCTAAAATGACTGTACTGGCTGTCTGCCGGTTGACCGGACTGGTCGACCAAGGCAGAGTCGGTCGACCGGTCCGATCGACTACATGCACAGAATGTGCGCGCAGCCAAGGCTGGTGGGCCGGTCGACCTGGCGGTCGACCGTCCAGAGAGCTCTGCTCTCTAGAAATGGCCCCGGTCGACCGGGCCGGTCGACCGGCAGAGAGCTGCTGCTCTCTGTATCCAGTCCCAGCCGGGCGGTCGACCGGAGGCACAACGATCATAAAAATGACCGTTGGGCCGGTCGACCGAGCGGTCAACCAGAAGGGCAAAATTTTTCTTTCCTGCTGCCAACGGGCAGATTTCATTTGGGGCTATAAATACCCCATATCTTTGGCTGTTTTAGCAAGAAGTTTGAAGAGCAAAATTTTTCATCTTTCAGCAAGTTTTTAAAAGAGTTTTAGTGCCAAAAGATTTGATCTTTATTTGTTTTAAAAGGGTTGGAAAAATCAAGAAAAGGAGAAGTCTTTGGGATTGGTTTTTGATCTTCATTTTTATATCTATTCTAGAAGTTTTCCCAAGAGTTTTTCTTTGTGATATTGATTTCCAAACTCTTTATTTTCTCACACTTAAGCTTATCTATCTATTCTATCTATTAGGATCTATTTTTGTGGGAAAATTAGTTTGTGGTTGAGAGAGACCACCAAGTGTTATAACCTTCCGTACTGTGTGATATCCCTCTGGTGAGAGGTGATTGTATTGATATCCCTCTAGTGAGAGGTGATTGTGGAAGTGGTGTTTGTATCCCTCTAAGTGTAGAGGTGACTGTGGTTTGTTGGCCCAAAGGCCCATCACTCTAGTTTGATGATGATCAACTCATGTAGTTATAGTACTAATGATCTTGTATTTAATTAGTCTCAGATTTATGATCAAGATCTTAGTTGGTGTGTAGCTTCAACAAAGGATTTAAAGTGAAATTTTGGAGCTAACACGGTTTGATTCAAGAGCCTATGCATCAAGACGACATCAAGTACTCAAGAGGAGTCTAGCTCTTTGGATCAAGGTTGGACCAAGTCAAGAAGATGTGAAGACTTCAAGTGAAGACCTTCAAGATCAAGACTTGTGTCTAGGTTTGTTTTATTAAGATTTTGTTTTTAGTTAAAATGTAAAGGATAGAATAGTTGGTGGATTGCTCAAGTATACCATATACACACACACTCTTGATTTAGACGAGTTTTCATAAAAGAATTTCATTTTGGAAAAGACTTTTCATTTTGACAAAATACCGGTTTGATTTTTGGAGTTTATTATATACATGTGTTTTTAACCAAAACCGTTTTAGTCCTTATTATAAAAAACATAGATATTTCATCATGTATGTGTAGTGGATCATATCCATACACTCTATGCTTTCAGATGTTTAAAATATCTTGTTTTTGTATTTGGAGAAGTTTTGGAAAAATAAATTTGGAAAAATACGATTTTTGTTTTTTAACCAAAATTTCTAAGTTACAAAAATAGTTCAAAATGTTTGTAACATGTTTTGATTTTATTCAAACATGTTTGTATATCAAAATATATTACTGAACTTATTTTTGTAGATTTTTAGAGATTTTATGAGATTTAATTAAAAATAAAAAACCCAAGTTTTAAATCCTGAAAATGGCCTGCCAGGCTCTAGCGGTCGACCGACCAGTCGACCGGACCAGGAGCCGGTCGACCGGAACGGTCGACCGACGTGCACAGACGTGCACATGATGGGACGGTTGACCGCACGGTCGACCGCCAGAGAGTGTCTGCTCTCTGGAAATGGCTCACGGTCGACCGCTGGCTCAACGGTCAGAAATCTGACCGTTGGCCAGTCGACCGGGCGGTCGACCGACAGGTCATCCGGCTCCCAACGGCTAGTTTTTGGAGCCTATTTAAAGGGGGCTTTGTGGGACTGTTTTGAACAAGTTTTCAAGTGGTTTTTGGAGCTAGTTTTTCTTACTCTTTTAAGAAGTTTTTCCACTTGTTTAAGATCCAAATACTTCCATTCAAAAGGAGAGTTTATTAAGAGTTTTTCAAAGTGATTTCTTGTGTTTTCCTCCACAAATTTCATCCTTGTTTTTCTCACAAATACTTGAGCTATCCATTGCTATATCTACCTATAGGGATCTTTGTTGTGAGAGGATTTTAGGTGATCAAAGTGTTGTGATCACCAAAATTCTACTTTGTACTTTGAGGAGGCGGACTTGCGGGTTCGCTGTGTTTCGGGTTCTAGTGTGAAATCGGTGTTTGAGGTGTGGCCTCGTCGAGCTAGTGGGCTTGCGGTGTGTAGTTCTTGCGGGAACGAGTGAAGGGACTAGAGAGTCCAAGGAGTTCAAGTGTGAACTCGCCTTGTAGGTGTTGCGGCACGAGTGATCCGGTGGGATCGGTTTTTAGTGGAAATCCTTTAAGTGTTAAAGGCGGGGACGTAGAGCAAGTGTGCTCGAACCTCGAAACAAATCTCCTGTGTTTGCGATTGCTCTCTATCTCTTACTTGTCTTTATATCTTGCATGCTTATATTGTCTTTATCTTTATATGCTAGATATATTGTGTGCTTAATTGTTATATGCTTGGGGATTGTTTGCTAACACTTGTATTTAACAAGAGAGCCAACGCGGCACCTCAACTCTTATTTAGAGGAATCTTGAGGAGTTAGGGCAGAGCCCTTCACGGGGAATCCGGCTATACTCTTGTGTTATATTTAGTATTTAGTTTAAGAAGTTTTAGTTTACATTAAATAAGTTTTAATTCCGCATTAATTGACCTTTAGATTAGCTCATCACCTATTCACCCCCCTCTAGGTGATTACAATTAGTATCAGAACCAAGTGCTCTTGATTTGGGCCTTACAACCTAGAGTTAAAGATCCTCATTTATAGCTAATCACAATATTTGTTCACACACCATGGATTTCATGTCACCTCCCACCTTTGACATTCTTAACATCCAAACTTGGAAGGTTAAGATGTCTTTGTACCTCAAAGCCCTAGGTATTCATGTTTATTTTGCCACTATTAAAGATTCTTATTGTTTAAATGGAAAAAATATTGAAGCTAATGCAAAAGCCATCAATACTTTGAAGAGTACCCTAAATGATGATTATTTATCTAGGGTTGCTAATCTTGATTCGGCTTTTGTAGTTTGGAACACAATACTCTCCCTTGGCGAAAAAGAACAATACTATGCGGGGAGCGACTCGGATGTTGGAAGTGACGCATCCAACGTGTGCTACATGGTCCAAGGAGATACCCCCTTGAGGTAAACACCGAATCCGAGCTAGATGAGGATGTTGATATGCCTTATAATGAACTAGCATCATTTTGTCAACAACTCTTAGAAAAATATGAATTGCTTAAAAAGAATAACAAGAAAATGAAAAATAATTTTGATTCATTGTTAAAAGAAAATGATTCTTTTAAAAATAAAGTCGCATGCATTGAAAAAGAAAATGAAATTTTGAAAATGAAAATGTTTCCTTGCTTTCTAAATTAAATGATCTTTGTGAAGGAAACACTACTTTGAAAAATAAAATTGTTTTGGTGAAAAAACAAAAAGAAGTTGCTTTAAATGAAAACACCTCTTTGAAAAGAAAAATGGTTGAAAAAGAAAAAGTTAATGTTTCTAAAAAGAAAAAGAAAAATGATTCTCCTTCCCACCATACTTTACATGCCACTATTAATCAAAATGAGATTAAATTTTTGAAAAATAAAATAGATTGTTTGAGCTCAACTCTGAGCAATTGTGCATCTAACGACAAAAGATTGGAATCCTTGTTTCAAAAGAAACAAGTTCCCCATGTTCATGCACAACACCCACATCATGCATATGTACACTTTGCACGTCATGATCACACTCATACACATATGCATCCTAGAGTGTACAAGTGTACACATTGTGGCCACAAAGACCATTTAGCAAAATTCTGTTATGATAGAATTAACACCTTAAATTTTGCTAACAAGAAAGTTTGGGTTCCTTACAATGCTAACCCTCATGGACCCAAAAGAAAATGGGTACCAAAATCCCCACCTTTTGTATTTGATGTAGGTGCGGGCTCTCACACGACGTGAGAGAGTTGGTGCCTTGATGGTGGATGCACATGGACTTGGTGGACACACATTTGATGCACCGCTATCAAGGAGGTTTGGTGGGACAACCACCATGTTTTGGAGAATTAGAGCATAGTTCTTTGGTTTGGTAACTATCTCTAAACTCCTATTTTATTTACATGCTTTTTCATATATGATTTTTAGCATGTTCATGTTTTATTTGTTTTGTGCTTCATGAGGTATATAACTTGTTTAAATGTAGTCTTTGCCAAAACTTGTGTATATACGTGTACAAGTAGTGAGCGACATTTGATTCATATACGTTTGCACTTCATTGTTCATTTGTACTCACTATATGCACATATATAGCCTAGTTTTGATGATTCTCTCATTTACACTTGTTTTACCTATTTTCATGTTTTTACTTCATGTATATGTATTTTGTATTCAAATATAATAAATATACATGTATGTCTCTTGAGTCTCTTGCCTTCACGTAAACTATATCATAGACTCTTTTCATGTTTGGGATATGTATGCATATTGTTAGTTTTGGATAAATCATACATATACCTAGAAGTTATGTTTAAATGAAAAATGAATTTTCATTTTTTGTTTGATAAAATAATATTTGTTTCAAGCTTTATTGACTATCTTCATGGAAAATGCTAATTACATGATTTTGGTACACTCACACTTTATTTGTTTATTCATGACTACGTTTCATGATCATTTTGAGCTTTATGGACCATTGAGTGTCAAACTTTATGTATTAGTATGCTTCATGATACATATAATTTGATTTCATGTTTTGAAGGATCTTTAACTAGTTTTTAAAAATTATTTTAACTAGTTATGTATTCTTCATTTGGTAGTATTTTCAATACTAAAATGTTTTCAAACTCTAGTTTTTGAAAACCCCTACCAACCCCTTTAAAAGGGAGGACGGATGGGCGAGTATGCCTTATAAGCCTTATTGAAAATCTTTTATCTTGTGCATAAAAAGGGTGGTAATTATGAGTTATATACTTGATTTACATTGTTATTTTCAATTAGTATCTCAATTGATATTTATTTTGTATATACTCATATTTTGTTTTCTATATATGTATGCTTTATTTCAAATAATATCAATTTCTATTGGTATTCTCTTTTCATACATATATATGATTTGTTTGAGCTTGATTTTCAAGATATTTATATGCTAAAAGCACAAAGTATGTTTATGTTAAGCTTAATTCAAATCTTAATTTTCAATTGATTTCTCAATTGGTATCTTTTATATAAGCTTATGCATTATCTTCAATTGGTATTTTTTTTTATAATTGGTATTTTTTATTGATATCAAAATGTACAATATATTTCAATTGGTATCTTTTGAACTATTTATTTCAATTAGTATCCATGAAAATTTAAATTGGTATCAAAATATAGTTCCAATTGGTATCTCAAAATTTTGTTTATTTACAAAGGTATCTCAAAATGTGTTTTATTACCTTGAGTAAATTTCAAAATTTAAGTAATTATTAAAAATTTGACTTAAAAATGTTTTGATATATATTGCCTATATGCAAAGGGAGCTTAACATCTCTTCTACATATAGATTCATGTTGAGTGTATCTTATATTGAGGAGCTTGACAACTCTTCTTTATGCGGTACACGTATGTAGGGGGAGCTTCACATCTCCTCTTATGCATTGCATATTATGTGTTATGTGAATTAGGGCTTGTCATCCCTTCTTCATTTAATGCATGTATGTAGGAAAGTTAACTTAGCGTCTTCCCTTCATGAATGTATATCGCATATATCTTTTATTGATTGATTTGAGCTCACCCCTTTGTTGATTTTTTTGTTTCTGACAAAGAGGGGGAGAACATTATTTTGTGTTTACTTTAACCCCTTTGTTGATGATTGACAAAAAGGGGGAGAAAGATTTTGAGTTTATATATGCATATTTGTGTTTTTGCATATATTGAGTTTATGCATCTTGTGTTTTAGAAAATGGGAAGAATGTTTTTGAGAGTTTAAACAAAAAGGGGGAGAAGGTTTTTTGAAAATATGTTTGATTTATGCATGTTTCTCTCTCCTAGTTGATGCATACATTTGTTTAGTATCATGTGCTTCATTTAATATCTTATTTTTTTTATTGTGATGCATGAGTTAAGGGGGAGCTTCTTTAAAGCTTTACTTTAATCCATGCATATATAACTCCATGAGTTTTGTCATCATCAAAAAGGGGGAGATTGTTGGCCCAAAGGCCCATCACTCTAGTTTTGATGATGATCAACTCATGTAGTTATAGTACTAATGATCTTGTGTTTAATTAGTCTCAGATTTATGATCAAGATCTTAGTTGGTGTGTAGCTTCAACAAAGGATTTAAAGTCAAGTTTTGGAGCTAACACGGTTTGATTCAAGAGCCTATGCATCAAGACCACATCAAGTACTCAAGAGGAGTCTAGCTCTTTGGATTAAGGTTGGACCAAGTCAAGAAGATGTGAAGACTTCAAGTGAAGACCTTCAAGATCAAGACTTGTGTCTAGGTTTATTTTATTAAGATTTTGTTTTTAGTTAAAATGTAAAGGATAGAATAGTTGGTGGATTGCTCAAGTATACCATATACACACACACGCTTGATTTAGACGAGTTTTCATAAAAGAATTTTCATTTTGAAAAAGACTTTTCATTTTGACAAAATACCGGTTTGATTTTTGGAGTTTATTATATACATGTGTTTTTAACCAAAACCGTTTTAGTGCTTATTGTCAAAAACATAGATATTTCATCATGTATGTGTAATGGATCATATCCATACACTCTATGCTTTCAAAGTGTTTTAAAATATCTTGTTTTTGTATTTGGAGAAGTTTTGGAAAAACAAATTTGGAAAAATACGGTTTTTGTTTTTAACCAAAATTTCTAAGTTACAAAAATAGTTCAAAATATTTGTAACATGTTTTGATTTTGCTCAAACATGTTTGTATATCAAAATATATTACTGAACTTATTTTTGTAGATTTTTAGAGATTTTATGGGATTTAATTAAAAATAAAAAATCTAAGTTTTAAATCCTGAAAATGGCCTGCCAGGCTCTGGTGGTTGACCGACCGGTTGACCGGACCAGGAGCTGGTAGACCGGAATGGTCGACCGACGTGCACAGACGTACACAGGATGGGCCAGTCGACCGCACGGTCGACCGCCAGAGAGTGTCTACTCTCTGGAAATGGCCCCGGTCGACCGGGCGGTCGACCAGCAGAGAGCTCAGCTCTCTGTATCCATGCCACAGTCGATCGGCCGGTCGACCTTGGCTCAACAGTTAGAAATCTGACTGTTGGCCGGTCGACCGGGCGGTCGACCTACAGGTCATCCTGGCTCCCAACGGCTAGTTTTTGGAGCCTATTTAAAGGGGGCTTTGTGGGACTGTTTTGAATAAGTTTTCAAGTGGTTTTTGGAGCTAGTTTTTCTTACTCTTTTAAGAGGTTTTCCCACTTGTTTAATAGCCAAATACTTCCATTCAAAAGGAGAGTTTATCAAGAGTTTTTTTAAAGTGATTTCTTGTGTTTTCCTCCACAAATTCCATCCTTGTTTTTCTCACAAATACTTGAGCTATCCATTGCTATATCTACTTATAGGGATCTTTGTTGTGAGAGGATTTTAGGTGATCAAAGTGTTGTGATCACCAAAGTTCTACTTTGTACTTTGAGGAGGCGGACTTGCGGGTTCGCGGTGTTTCGGGTTCTAGTGTGAACTCGGTGTTTGAGGTGCGGCCTCGGCGAGCTAATAGGCTTGCGGTGTGTAGTTCTTGCGGGAATGAGTGAAGGGACTAGAGAGTCCAAGGAGTTCAAGTGTGAACTCGCCTTGTAGGTGTTGCGGCACCGAGTGATCCGGTGGGATCGATTTTTAGTGGAAATCCTTCAAGTGTTGAAGGCGGGGACGTAGAGCAAGTGTGCTCGAACCTCGAAACAAATCTCCCGTGTTTGCGATTGCTCTCTCTCTATCTCTTACTTGTCTTTATATCTTGCATGCTTATATTGTCTTTATCTTTATATGCTAGATATATTGTGTGCTTAATTGTTATATGCTTGGGGATTGTTTGCTAACACTTGTATTCAACCAAGAGAGCCAACGCGGCACCTCAACTCTTATTTAGAGGAATCTTGAGGAGTTAGTCCAGAGCCCTTCACGGGGAATCCGGCTACACTCTTGTGTTATACTTGGTGTTTAGTTTAAGAAGTTTTAGTTTGCATTAAATAAGTTTTAATTCCGCATAATTGACCTTTAGATTAGCTCATCACCTATTCACCCCCCCCTCTAGGTGATTACATGGTTGTGTGGCTAAGAGCCTTATCCCTCAAGTGTGAGGTTGATAGTTATTTGGCTTAGTGCCTTGCCTCTAGTGAGAGGTTGTATTGGTTGAGAGAGGAGTTGTGCACTCCCGTTTTGTATTACCCAAATCCTCAGTAGAGACTCCCTGTGTGGGAAGTCCTGTGTGGACGAGTTAGTGGAAATCCTCCCGTGTGAAGGCGGGGACGTAGAGCTGGGTGCTCGAACCTCAAAAAATATCTTTGTGTTTGCGTTTGATCCACTTTCTCTAACTCTCTCTCTCTTACATTGTGCATTGTTCATATTGTTCATATCATATACATGCCTGGTTTGATTGTGTGCCCATACTTGTGTTAACCAAGAGAGCTTCATATAGCATCTCAACTATTATTTAGAGAAATTTAGAGGAGATAGTCCAGAGCCCTTCACCAGGAATTCGGCTATACTCTTTGATTCAATAAGTGTGTTGCAATTAGTTTTAATTCCGCATCATTTTTTATTAGATTAGCCTTACACATATTCACCCCCTCTAGATGTACTTTCATTTAATTTGCATAATTAGTTTTTTATTACTCATTAGTTTTATATTTGATTAGCTTGTCACCTATTCACCCCTCTTTAGGTGACCTATAATGTTTTGAGGTTTGAGCCACTGCTCTACGTCCCCACCTTCACACAGACAATTTTCACTATCTACAAAGGATCATCTACAAAGGGACATCTACCGAGGAATTATAACTTACAATCTGAAGTAAACAACTCTTACTCTCTCACACCTCTACACAAGAGGGAGGCACAAAGCCAGGCTCAAAGCCAAGAAAAATTTACAACTTGGTGATCCTAAAGATCACAAACACAACATGGTGATTTCAAAAGACTACAAACAAAACAACTCTCACAATACAAGGTCCAAGAGGATAGATTTACAATGAAAAGCTCAAGTATGTGAGTGCACAAAGTTTTTGAAAAAGAAAACACAAAGAAAACTCTTGAGAAAAACTTCTTGATAGATGAAGAAATTGAAGAACAAAACTAGAATTCTCAAAACTTGTTTTCTTTTGATTTTCAAAAACATTGAAATAAATAAAGATAGAGAATTTAAAACTTTAAAGCTTGTTTTGAAAACTTACTGAAAACTTAATTGAAGTGGAGAAAAATTGGTTCTTGAAAATCTTGCCAAAAACAAGTCAAATGAACCCAATTTATAGGGGTTCAAAAAACTAGCCGTTGGGGCTTAGAACAAGGCCAAATTGGCCTGTCGGTCGACTATCCGGTCGACTGGCCAACAGTCAGATTTCTGACCGTTGGGCTTGCTGGTCGACTGCCCCAAGCCAGGCTCTATCGGTCGACCGGTCGATCGACTGTGACCCAATAGAGACAAACTGTCTCTCAGTCGGTCGACCGGGTCAGTCGACCGCTATAGGCTCGTGTACATTGTGCACATCGATCGACCGGTCGGTCGATCAAGCCTTGCTTCGGTCGACCGGTCAGTCGACCGTAGCAGCCCAAAAATAGGTTTTTAAAGAATAAAAACTTGGACTTGTAAAACCCTTAAAAATTCAATTAAATCCCATAAATTTCACAAAAATAAGTTCATCTAAATACTTTGAAGTACAAATATGTGTGATCAGAAATCAACACATATTACAAACAACTGAAATATTTTGAGGCATAGAAATTAAAGCTTAAAGCAAAACTATATTTTCCAAAAACCAACTTCTAAATGAAAAACGATTTTTTCAAAACTTGTACAAATACAAAAATAAGATATTGAAACACATTTGAAGCATAGTGTGTATGGGAATGATCCAATACACATAGTAAATGAAATATACTTACTTTTTTGACAATAAGCTCCAAAATAAGTTTTGATAAAAACAAAACATAAAACACATGACATAACCTCTTCAAAATAAGTTATCTAAACAATATAAAGTAACAATGTAAATGAATGAAATTCAATGCACATATAAACTATGTAAACTTGTTTTGATGAAATCTATTTATGAAACTGAAAGATGTTGTTGAGCACAATGTTACCACATTTTCATACCCCTATTTATCTATTAATTATTTATAAATAATGTTACTCGAGTATTTTTAATGTGTTTTGCAGATAAAGTTATTAGGAGAAGACTGGACCACAAAAGTACTCTTTCGAGACCGTAAAGCGTGTTAAAAGGAGTTGAAGGCGAGATAGAAGGCTTGACACTGCTGGAATCGCTCTACTATGCCTAAAACTGACATAAAAAAAATCTACGATCAATTCAGAAGAGTTTGAGGTCAGTTTGAGTGAAAACGTAATTTTGCAAAAGTCAGGGACTTAAACACAAAATGGACAGAGATGCAAAAGTGCAAAATTAACGATTCTCCTTATAATTTTGTAACTATTTTGGACTTTCATATAAAATAGCCAAACCCTAGGCTATAAATATACATGTAAAGGCCAAAGTTTGGGAGGCCTTTGATTTTGGCCACTTTCTCAATTTTCTATAATTTCTTCAGAAATTATTTTCTTCTCTTGGAGGCGGATTTCATTGGGCCGAATTTCCTTTGATATTTTATTCTTTTTTCTTTGTTTCTTGAAAAAAAAAAGGAAAAAAAAGAAGACCTACAGAGATGCCATTAAATGGCGCCTCTCCCTAACTGAGGGGGAGCGCCAACCCCCCATTTGAAAACAGAGAACAGAGGGCTCCAGGGCGCCTCCATTTGAAAAGAAGGGGACGCCCCTTGGCGCCCCAGTTTGAAGAAGAAAGGGGCGCCCCTTGGCGCCTCAGCAAAAGGTAATTTTATTTTAATTATTTTTTTAATTAGTCCAATTTAATTAGTTTAATTAATAATGTTTGCAATTAAATATTTAATTAAATTTATATAATTTTAAACTGATTTAATTGTATTAATTAGTTTAGATATTTTAGTATGAGTAATTTACGAGATTCTATCATTGTTAGTTGTTTCATGCATAGCTAGATTTCGTACAAGTACTTAGGATAGATGAACCTAGGCTAGTTGTTCCTGTGGTCATTTTAGATCTCCTTTTTAGGACTGTGCGCTCACCACATCGATCTCGATTTTTTAGGAGATTAATTTCTAGAACCACTATATTTGACAAGCTATGTGTCTGGATTAATGGTCCATACTTTGAGTTTTACTGTTCTTTTACGTATTTTATTTAAGTTGTCAATTTATCTATCTTTGATGGATCATATAATTGGACAATACCCTGTGCTTAGATCTAGTGTTCAGAATTAATGTCCCTGTTAGAAGTAGGAATTTATTGATTTGTTACGAACTAGTATGGAAATGAGATTGACCACTTGATGCTAGTTTAGGGGTTTCGACCCTAGGTGCTTTACTTTTCTTTTACATAATTATTTCATATAACTCAAAACTCACAAAACATTTGACCAATTCGTCAAAAAGTGTTGAAATCGTAAGAACCACCTGTCCCTATGGATCGACCGTCAAGTGCTACATCGAACGACCGTGCACTTGCAGTTAATTTAAAACGAAGAGAGAAAATCTCCCCATCAAGTTTTTGGTGCCGTTTCCGGGACACGATGTTCTATCTTTAGTTTTGACACTTTTACCGGATTGTAAAAAAAATAATTCAAAAATTCAAAAATTCAAAAAATTCAAAAAATAAATTCAAAAAAATAAAAAATAAAACCTTTCTCCATGGCCTATCCAAATTCATTTTATTACAACTCATTTTATAGGCCAGACCTCCTTTCCATCTGCCAACTTCTCTTTCGGACATTAATGAGTACATCCATCTTACGAACTACTCATTTTCTTCATACCACCACATGAGTTGCCATCACTGTTAAGATCTAAATCATCCATCAGAACAATGTCCTTCAGTTGGGTATTCGTTAAGACTAGGTCAAAATCAACTTCATACATTTCAAGGACCTACGAGCGAACCCTATCCAACAAATTTGAATTCAGGGTGTTAGAATTATTCAGATTCTGCATGGGACCAATCATATATAAATTCTCAATCCAATTGGTCCTACATTGAACCACCACCTCCATCTTGGGGATTTGACAATGAGCATGAAGAACTGATGAGCACATTAGAAAAAAGTTTTGAATCCATCTAGCAGACTATGGTCGAGACCAATCAGCAGTTAATCGAGGTATGTGCTCACATGGATAAGATAATGACTCATCAATCAACCTGTTTCAATCACAAGTCCAGATCAATTTCAAGAGTTCCATCAACTTTCGCAAATTGAGTTCAATGACAATCAGGTGGACAAGGAACCAATACTAGAGGAAGCTTTTGAAACTTTCAGGCAAACTTCAAAGCAAGTGCTCTATGATATTAGAGACTGCTTAAACAGGCCAGCAAATGAGTTGGTTAGTGAGTAAGAGAAGGATCCCTTTTCCAATCAACTAGTTCCTGAACCAATACCGACTCAACCATGTCAATTCAAGAGCACATCAACTTTCATAAAATGAAAAAAGTCCAAACAGTTAGACCCGAAGAGCAAATCATTGGCCATAATGACATGTCTAATCATTCCATCGAGATGCCCTTCGAGTCCCCATTATTTCATCTTAATCAATTTGAAGAACTTGATCATGAGAAGCCTGTTGAGGAAGTTGTGAATGTGCATGAAGTGTACAAACTTAATAGTGATCCTCAGTGTCTGGATGAAGTAATTAGAAATTATTTGGCTACACATACACCTCATGTGGAGCCAGTTGAATCTTATTGTGAAGATGAATGTGACAATGATGAATTATTGCTTCAAGAGAAATTTGAGGATGAAATTTTAAGTTCTGTGAAAAGATAAGTATGAGGAGCAGAAGATTGCATCCACTAATATGGAGAGAATAGAGCACATTGATCAAAACTGTGAGAAAGCCTACATGAATAATGAACCTTTGTTTCTTGATGAGCTTTTTACTGAAGAGTGTGATAACAATGGTGAGAAAACATGTGTTGAGGATCTTAAGTTTAGAGTTCTCATTGAGAAAAGAAAACTCGATTTGAGTATCTTCACTTTCAATGAGCAAACCAATGATCAAGCTTTTGAAAACATGGTTCAAAAATCTCTAATTAATCAAAGCTTTGAAAACCTATTTGAAGACGAACTCATATGTTGGGATGAATCGGTTAGGGATGCTTTAGTTAGTTACACACCTCCAAAGAAAATTGTTAATTTAAGTTTTGAGGTGATGTTTGAGGATGAGCTTAAACTCATAGGCAATCATATTGTGGACACTCCAATTATGTTATGTGAAAATGATGAATTTGTGAGGAGGTATGGAAGAAGAGAAGGAGGAGATAGAGGAAAGTGATGAACAAGTTGGAGAGGATGAAATTAAAGATGACAAAAGATTAACCTCTCCACTTTGTCCATTGAAGGGAACCCATTGGAATGATAGGAAGTGAGCTCGAGGGAATAGACCTAAAAAGATCTAGGTGTGGGGGAGTTGTGAAATTATACATATGTATATATTGTTTTATTTTTCTTTTAATTTTTGAGTCTTTTATTTCTCTTTTAGTTAGTTGAGTCAGTTTTAGTAAGTCTTTTATTTATCTCTTTCTCTAACCTATGTGTCGAGTTTATTACAAGTGATACAGGATAAGTAAGGAGGAATCCACCACACACAGGGAGCATTTTTGTTGCTTCAGCAGCTTAGTTTTCTAGTGCACTGTGAGTAGTTCTAGTTCTAGCATACTGTTTATATTTCTATACCTTTTATATGCTTGGATTGCATGATCATCATAATTGTGTGCAAGTTTTGGATGTGTAAATTATATGCTACATTCTTTTTATCTCTGTATTCATGTATGTGCATGAAGACATGGCACAGTTTAGGTGGGGGGGGGGGGGAGATTCACAAATTTCTATTGTTTTAGGAGTCTTTTGGGTTTTGTTTTAGTTTTAGGGTTTTTGCTTTATTTTCTTTTCTTTCTTTATCTTTATTTTATTTTAGGAGTCTTGTTAAAAATGAAAAAAAAATGAAAAATTTGAAAATTTTTTTATACAAATGATTAGCTAGTATGTGAGTGATTTAGTATCCATGAGTGGATTTAAAGGTGAAGTCAAGATGAGAGAGTCATAAAATCTTGAAATAAAGATTAGAATTTAGAATGGATATACCATCTAAACTTAGTCTAAGTGATTATGTACCCAATCGCACTTACAATATTAAGTTCATAGGCTTGGGATATTGATTACAACTAAAAAAAGATTTATTATTAAAATATTATTAATAAGTCTTATCTTATGGCCTCAGTTGCTTGAGTAATTAAGTCCGTAGGAGTGTTTTACACTTATTGCCCTAAGACCATCTGGTTTGGAGCATTGGCCCAAAACTCGCCACATGGGCAGCTGAGAAAGCTTAATAGGAAAAGACACTATAAAAATATAATAATTTTGATTATCAATTAGCTAGGTGCCTTAGCCTCAGGAAGCCTTGGATCTACGCGAAAGATAGTTAAAAAAAGAAGAAGAAGAAAAAATATTATTACAATAATAAGTATGAAAGTTGGAGTTAAATATTCCCAAGCTTAAGAACTACATCACGATCACGTGGTACATAGGATCTGAAACTTAGAACAGGTGGTGTAAAGTTTTGGATTTGAGACTTTATTTTATATTCATATGATTTCTTGAATTGAGGTTTTACTTGAAAATGAAACTCATGAAAATGATGATCTTACTAGCTAGTTAAAAATAAAAAAATAACTAATAAAAAAAGATTTGTTTTTCTTTTCTTGATTTTCGGTTATTCTTATTTTTCCTTTTATTTATTTTTTAATCTCTAACTTTCTTGGATTTGTGGGTGTAATCCACTGAAAACCCTCACGATATAAAACTCGTCTTCTAGGGGGTAACTTAGGGGTTTAAAGGCTTGTTGCACGTGCTAACTGCAACCGTGATTCCTACGAAAGTGAGTTAGGGTAATTTAGTTTTTTTTTTTTTTCTTAGTTTTGCTCGAGGACTAGCAAAAGATAGGTGTGGGGGTATTTGTTGAGCACAATTTTACCATATTTTCATACTCCTATTTATCTATTATTTGTTTATAAATAATGCTACTCGAGAATTTTTAATGTGTTTTGCAGACAAAGTTATTAGGAGAAGACTGGATCACAAAGCACTCTTTCGAAACTGTAAAGTGCGTTAAAAGAAGTTGAAGGCGAGATAGAAGGCTTGGCACTGCTGGGATCGCTCTACTATGCCTAAAACTGACATAAAAAAATCTATGATCAATTCGGAAGAGTTTGAGGCCAGTTTGAGTGAAAACGTAATTTTGCAAAATGGACAGAGACGCAAAAGTGCAAAATTAATTTAACGATTCTCCTTATAATTTTGTAACTATTTTGGACTTTCATGTAAAATAGTCAAACCCTAGGCTATAAATATACATGTAAAGGCTAGGGTTTGGGAGGCCTTTGATTTTGGGCACTTTCTCAATTTCTGCAATTTCTTCAGAAATTATTTTCTTCTCTTGAAGGCCGATTTCTTTGGGCCGAATTTCCTTTGATATTTTATTCTTTTCTCTTTGTTTCTTAAAAAAGTAAGAAAGAAAAAAGAAGACCTACAGAGGTGCCATGTGGCGCCTCTGTCCAACTGAGGGGGAGCGCCAACCTCCCCATTTGAAAACAGAGAACAGAGGTCGCCAGGGTGCCCTTCATTTCAAAAGAAGGGGGGCACCTTGGCGCCCCAGTTTGAAGAAGAAGGAGGCGCCCCAGCAAAAGGTAATTTTCTTTTAATTATTTTTTTAATTAGTTCAATTTTATTAGTTTAACTATTAATGTTTGCAATTAATTATTTAATTAAATTTAGATAATTTTAAACTGATTTAATTGTATTAATTAGTTTAGCTATTCGAGTATGATTAATTTACGAGATTCTGTCATGGTTAGTTGTTTCATGCATAGCTAGATTTCGTACAAGTACTTAGGATAGATGAACCTATCCTGGGATCATTTAGATCTCCTTTTTAGGACTGTACACTCACCAATTGACCTCGATCTTTTAGGAGATTAATTTCTAGAACCACTACATATTTGACAGGCTATGTGTCTGGGGTTAATGGTCCATTCTTAGAGTTTTACTGTTCTTTTCCGTATTTTATTTAAGTTGTCAATTTATCTACCTTTAATGGATCATATAATTGGACAATACCCTGTGTTTAGATCTAGTGTTCAGAATTAATGTTCCTGTTAGAAGTAGGAATTTGGAGATTTGTGACAAACTAGTATGGAGAAACGAGATTGACCACTTGATGCTAGTTTAGGGATTCGTGTCATGCCCCGCTTCCCAAAATACATGGAGACGGAGTCGCGACGAGAGTCAGCGAAGTATATACGCGAGGAAAATACCCCACGTATACACGCTAAGCCTAAAGTGACTTGAACAAGCTATAAATCTAAACCATAATAAATCAACGATCACTGCAATATCACATATAAACATCCACTCATGATATCATATAAAAAGAACTGGAATAAAGGCTGAATCTGATGTATATTGAGAATCAGAAAATAACAAGAAGACATAAGAGATGAGAATAGTACCAGAACCAAAAGAGAGAAACTCCAGCTCCTCGTGAAGCGTACGAGTTCAACGAACACCTGAACAATATAAGAAGATGTCCAAAATCCTGAACATGCGAATTCAGGTCGTCAAAAGCGATCTAATGAGTGTGTAAAGAGAAATATGTTCATGCATAATAACAACATAAGCAATAACAACATGATAAACTGAAATAAAAGATAACAGAATAATCAATATTAAGAACAAAGCTATAAATGATATATAACTGATCTCATGACAAAAGGAAACAACTAATGTCAAAATGTGTAACCTAGCATATGTCACTAGTCTAGTATACAATCAGGTCATGTGTACAATCATATGTCTATCATAATTATATATATAATATATATATAGTCAGGTGATTACGGTCAGTCACAATACACTATAAATAGTTTATCATTATCAATTATGTCAGCGAACACTAACTGCCACCTGTAATAGACGCATTCCATACTATGCCTATCATGCGTGTCAATTGAAGTCCTAAATTATTGAAACTGATTGGTTGGAGACATTGTCTATATTTTAGGTGGGTTCCGTACATACGCGGAACCACGGCCCAATTATCTGGCGCTGAACCAGGTCCTACCGCTAGGTAGTCAATAACAATAACTGTGTGTCAATAATAATGACAATATAAACAATATGGGATGTCAGTCATCCCCCGGAACCCTGCAGTGGAACCGTATCTCGGCTGCGCAACCTGTATCCTAGGTCCACCCAAAATACAGACGGTGTCTCCTCCATCAATTTTCCAATCCTGGTATAAGTTGTCGATTTACATTATTATTTTATAACAATCAATATCCATGTTATTTCGATTACTGGGACGATACGGTGACAGTAACAATATCAATGGTATAACAATAACAGTGTGGACAATATTACCGTATAAACGGTAGACCAATGAAACAATACATGTGTTATAGTCTGACAATATTTTTCCAGTAACTTTCAATAACATGAATCAATATTTATTAGGTAGATATCATGTATAATCAGTCAAGTCACTTAAATGGTATCATGATATTTATTCAGAATCAGAAATATAATCTTTTGCGTTTATTCATTTGTATTTACTGTATGAACATTAACAATAATTAACGTGCATGAATAGTAACTAAAAATGAACACTATTTAAACATAAAATTATATCTATTGGAACAAGTTAAAAGCACTCATGTGAAGTAATACTGAAATACTCAATGAGAAAACAAAAAACACTCACCTGGGCTTACCACGCATCCAATTACCAATTTGAGGAATCTACATTAAATACATTCGAATTTACATAAGATATCGAATTTTAGATATATCAAATTTTTACATGAGATATCATATTTATTCAGTATTTTAAATTAAATATGGATGATCCAGATCTTTAAGCAAGGTTGCATAATGAAGTATAGAGTTCATGGATTATTTTGATTTTATTTACTGATTTTTGTGGGGTTTAAATGGTTAAAAATATGATAATTCCTTAAACGGGTCTGTTTGTTGGAATAGTGAGTTTCAACTTTGAAGGCAGTGGTTCAGTCCCATATGAGCTGCAAATAATCCCAAAATGTTTCAGTAGATGGTAGGGGTTATCTAATTATTTATCCCTATTTTTATTTATTTTTTCAAATTTTTATCTAGTCAATAAAATTATTTTTCAATAAGTTAACGGGTCTGTTTTGTATTTGGGTCGGGTTAAAATAGAGTAGAACTCATAATATTTGGGCTGGACTGAAACTGGATTTTCTGAAATTGGGCTTCAGAAAATATACATATCTATACATTATTATTATTTTATTATGGGTATGAGTTAGATGGGTTATGGTTTATTGGATAATAGGATTATGGGTTGGCAAGAAGATCAATTAGAAATAATACCAACAATAATATAATAATAATAATAATGCTAATAATAATGTATAAAATATAATACATACATATACTTATATAATTGCAAATAAAAAACATATGCACTTAATATGTATGCACATATTTTTATACACATGTATAAAATAAATTAATCAATAATAATAAGTAAATCTAAATAAAATTAATAAAGTAAAAATACAATATTTTAGTTAGGGGATATTACAATTCGACTCTGGGTGCTTGACTTTTCTTTTATAATTATTTCAAATAACTCAAAACTCACAAAATATTGACCAATTCGCTAAAAGTGTTGAAACTGTAAGAACCACCTGTCTGTGGATCGACCCTCAAGTGCTAATCGAACGATCATGCGCTTGCGGTTAATAAAAACGAGGAGAGAAATCTCCCATCAGATGTACTCTTGAAACTCAAAACCAAAATGTATTGAAAGAAGCTTCTATAAACATATGAAGCTCAAATCTGTGTGGATAGATCGAACACATATTTGAAAACTATAAAACTTATTCTATTGAGATAAAAATCATGTAAATATAATCTTTGAAGTTAAAGCGATTAAACTAAAAACACAAATATTTAAACGATATAAAGACAATATAATAAATATGTTTTGTGTGTGGTGTGTGTATAAGCTTGAGCAATCTACAACTAATCTATCCTTTACATTTTATCCTAAAATAAAAATATTAAACTTACAAACTAGGAATCAAGTCTTCTTGAAAATCTTCTCTTTATAATCTTCTTCTCCATCTCGACTTGATCCAAACTTGACCAAACTAGCTCATGAATCAACATGTGATAGCTTAAAACTTGACTTCGAATCTTTTGTTGAAACTAAACACCGACTAAGATCTTGATTGAATATCTGAAACATAATAAATACAAGATCATTAGTACTATAACTATATAAGCTAATCATCATCAAAGCTAGAGTGATGGGCCTTTGAGGCAACATGACGGCAGCTACAAATGGTTTCATCGGCTTGGAGAACGTCGTTTCTTCCTGCCGGACATGGAGAGGATGTTTTCTTTGTCATCCATTTAATCGATGTCTCTTCACGATCGATGGTGTGAGAATTGACAAAGAGCAGCCAAGAGTTTCCTTGGAGGATCTCTCATCACATTGCAATCCCAGCGGGACATGGCAGGAATGTAGTTGGGTTGTTGCCGGGTTTATTGAAGGCGGAGTATCTAATAGGCGAGACTACTCGTCAAGTGGCAATGTTCATCAATCAGTTCTTGGCCGTAAAAAGTGATTTCCCGAAAGGTGAATTTCAGGCACTGGGATGGGTTCACTCTTCTGACAAATATTGGTGGTCAAGGATGGTAGGCTTTGTCCTTGAAGACTTAAGGGAAGAGCTGATATAGACCAACCTCTATGTCGCGGTCAGGGCTATCCAGTATGGCATCCTGTAGAGCAATTATTATTTCTTTACCATGCTGAAGCGCTACAATCCGGAGACGTGTACATTCTTTACTCCAGTCGGAGAGATGGGGCTTGCTCTACATGAAATATATGAAGTCTCTGGGTTAGCGATAGGGACATCCCCTACGAAGAATATGTCCTGTCAGCTGAGGAATTGCACATGATTGACGAGAATGCTTCCTTAGTATATGCAATATACTGGGAAGTGTTGTCTTTACTTCCACATCTGTGCTGATACCACTGGTTTGAGATCCAAAAGGTTTCAAACAGGTGCCTGGGAGAACTACCTTTTCAATGGTCAGGGAGACAAAGCTGATCGGCTGAATCGCCTAGCTCCAACACGCAGGATGCAAAGATTAAGGAGAGGATCAACGCATCAACATCCTCGTATACCATGGAATCGACCGAAGATATTTTCAAACTAGGCACAATCTTCGAAAGTTTCCATTATCAAGCCAAGACTCTTATTTCCAATAGGGCTTTGCTGGCTGTATTCATGATGTTGTGGTGAAGCGGTGTATAGTGCCAACAATCCCCATGAAGTTATAGTGGCGGATGTGGTATACCCAGTGTCGTATTAGCTTTTTGTCAAAATATTGCTCTTCTTCCGGCAATGGTGGGGTGCATTCAGAGCGGACTTCAGGGTGTTAACCAAGATGTTCTACAAAGTAGAAGCTCTAGTAGACGATGAGAGCAATGTGCTCATTGATCAGAACGGGATCCTAAGGTAAAGATGCCTAACCCAGAGTCGAACTTTTCTACACCTACTTGTGGCATGGTATGTTATACATTACCACCCTTGATGACCACCGTGCACACATCAAAAGGCTTTGTGCCATTTCTGCAGAAGTTAGAGCGCTCGACTTGGCAACATACCTATATGTTTTACATCAAGAGAACCATTTAGAGCGACTTCAATTACCAGCTGATCCGCTGCTTCCCTGACATTCAGGATATGTCGTACGTGGACTGCTTCCTAGACTTCGCAGGTCTAGATGGGTTTATCACCTTATCAACGGCCGGTGTCTTCTATTAGTTGGTCAATATTTGACCCGGATATCTAATATTCGTCAAGGTGATACCTGCACAATCGAGCATGTCTACCAAGTCGGTTCGCCAGATAGTTTGGGTACGACCAGCTTTATGTGGGGAATCCAAATATTGGCTTTCATTTCAGCGAGAATCTCTTCAAAAGGGCACGGGCATGGTTTTCACGTGGCTGGAAGGACAGGGGCAACATTTAGTCTTCCCCAATAATCACCCAATTCTTATACCAGCCTCAGCTTTTGCACCTGGTATGTCACCGTCAATATAGTGCCAAGTTACGGGATGAACACCTTGTGCATCAAAGCTATCAAATCACCTACAACGCTTGTAAGGGATCCAAGATCATCCACAAAAAGGAATGAGCGAGTATTTGGAGGCTGAGAAAGAGGCTGGTACGTATGAAGCGGCCTAAGAGTCAGAACGCGGTGTTGAAACTGCGGAAGAACGATCTGTAAGAAAGTCCCGCCAAGCTATAGCAAAGTGGGCCCAACCATCTTCTTCTGGGGTGGTTCAAGTCAAAAGATAGGGTCCAGGGTCAAAGTTTCTTCATAGGAATTTCTAGATCAGGAGCGGGCCTTTGAGATGATATTCTTACTGATGATAAGTCTGAGGAAAAGGAAGAATTGGTCTCAACCACTTCCTTACATCATCAGAGTCAGCGCAATAAGGGTCCTACAATTTAGGCAAAAGTCTCAAAAGAGCCTGCGATACTGAAGAGTCCACAACTGCCAAAGAGCCAAGGGCTATGGAGGAAACAGAAAGGGTGAAAATTGATGATCCACCTCAACCAAAAGTCACTTCAGCATCGTTAATGATTACGGGAGAAAGAGCGTAGATGCAACCGGGCTCACCAAATGTTATGATACCAGCCTTGAAGATCCCTGATGCAGTCTGACTACTGGACCAATTGGTGGCAAAGCTCCAATTACCGAGGCTCTCTCAGTTCAAGTATTTCCTTGTCGTCAGAAGGGGACGACTATGATTTTGGCCATAAGCCTGCACCTTTCGATGCTAGTAAATTCTCTCCTATGACAGAAGAGGAGATGCAAGTAGCTGCCCCAGAGACGGAGCTTCCGTCAGGGAGACTGCTACCACTGAAGGTATCCTTTCTTTTCCATCTATAGCTTTCTTGTCAAACATATAGATGTTATGTTAACACCTACTTGGATGACACTTTGCAGAGGCTACCGCTACTAATGAAGATGAAACCTCCTCGAACATTGCAGAAATGATTGAGAAATTAACCCAGCCGGGAGGCACAAAAGTTCTCAAGATCAGCATTGAGGCAGCTGATTGAGTTAGAACCTGCACACAAGAATACAGAATGTCAGAATTTAGAATAAAGAGTGCAAGTACTCAATACTACCGCAATAGCAAGTGGCTATGCGGGTTGTGATCCACAAGGAAGGACTAGTGATGGAAGTTTTTTTTAGCAAGTTCTCTTTTTTTTGTTACATTCAATGGTTAAAGATCTTCTTTTAGTAATCTAAAAGAAAAGGAAAAATAAATTAAAGTTAAGTTAGAAAAAAAGTGGTAGATAGAGAAGGTGGAGAAAATAGAAAATGGATATATACAAAGTAATTGAAAAAGATGAAAAGAGTTGGGTGTTGATGGTGTTGGCGATCTAAACTAAAGAATTAAAAAATAAAGAAAACTAAAAGAAATAATTACCTTCTTTGGCCAAAAACTTACCTTGAATCTTTTGTGAAGATGTTACATTAAAGTGGAGGCAATTACCGCATAGCCCATAAGAGTTGATTCTCGCTCTCCCCATTACATCATCAAGATAATACAAGCATGAAATGATATAGACAGAGACTAAAATCCATCGTCATGAGCTATCGGTGGAACTCGCAAAGGCAAGGCTCTTTCGATGCTATAAGACTCACTTGGATAGCATTGGTATCAAAAGAAGAGAAGTAGAAAAGAAGAAGAAGAACACAAAAACAAAGAAGTACATAAAAAATGTGACCATAGATTCAATGTTGTAACAATAAGCGAAAAGAACAACTTTCACCAGTGTCACTCTCAGCACAAGCTTCACTCTCATTCTCCTATGAAACTCTGATCTCCTCTGAATTACATAAATGAAAACTGAAAATTACATAAAGTGAAAAATAAAAAAACTTACACTAAAAAGAATGAGAAACTGGCCTAGAATCTATCTCTGCATGGTCGCTTCCTGTGGTCTCTGAAAAACCCAGTATTTATAGGCAAAACCCAACAGGGAGGAGCATACAAAGATAGGGGGAGTAAAAGCTCCCCCAATAGAGTCAAAATAGCCACGAAAATGCGGCTTTGGCCGCGTTTATGTGGCCTGAGTGTGGCCAGGTGGCCACACCCAGGGGGTACAACTTCTGGTTTTGATGATTTCTCTTTATCTGGTTGGGATTTCCCGTTTCAGCTCCTAGATTTGACGAAACGACCTTTGATCTTTGGTTTTAACCAATTGATTTGTAGAGATTTGTTCTAACTGATTTCAACCAATCTGATTTGCCCTGATTTTCTGATTTCGAATTAATCTGAATTAAATCAGAATTTTGATGGGCTTTTGGGCTCGTTTCTCTTTTCTTTCTTTAAGCAATGGGCCTGCATTAAATTAGACAATAATTAGGATTAAAAGCAGAGTTTATTATAAATAAGTATGAGAATGTGACAATGAATGTGTAATATCAGCGACCGATCACACCCCATACCTATCTTTACTCGTCCTCGAGCAAAACAATAAAACTAAACCAAAAATATGGACCACTTTTACAGGTCACGCGATTGCACTGAGCATGTGCAACAAGCCGTAAACCTTTACATTTCCCTAGAGGACGAGTTTTGTCTCGTGAGGGTTTTTAGTGGATTGCACCGACAAAATCCATAAAGAAAAAGAAAAATGTTAGTATTTTGAAAACACATTTTGAAAGAGAAAAATATTTGAAATAATATTATAAAAGTTAAGTAATCTATAAGTTATAGGAAAACTAAAATTTCATTCCTAAATTTAGTCTCTATGGGCGTGTTTGGATGTAAGGAATCGGAGTGAAGTGAGGAAGTGGGGAAGTATAATTGCTCATTTCCCTATCTATCCAAACACCGGAAAAGAAAAATAAGAAAAACCCCTTTTCCCTTTTTCATCTCTCTTTTACACAACCATTTTCTCACTTTCAGAGTGCTACAGTTAATTTTGTGGTCATGTAAATCTCATTTATAATAAGTTATAGCATAAAACAGTAATTTTTGGTCATGTAAATCTCACTTGCATTCTAATTACAATCTATTTTTATTTTTCTTAATTAATTTTTTTTTAATATTATTTGCGGTCAACTTTGTGGTCAACTTTTCCATTTCCACTTTTCATTACCATCCAAACACCGGAAACGACAAAATATTTTCCAAACCACACTTCCCAACAACCATCCAAACACCAGAAAATTTACTACTCATTTCCCTTTTTCCTAAAGGAAATAAATCTTACTTCCTACTTCCTCACTTCACACCAATTCCTTAAATCCAAACAGACCCTATTTAAAAATTTGTTATCAATTAAAGTAAGGAGTCAAATTGTACTTTTCATCTAGTCTATAACTTTACCCTAAGTCATATGCATCTTCGTGACCATGAAATTTTGACTATGCGTTCTTAACTCTATCTCTATCTTATTTATTTATTTATTATTTTTTTATTTTGGTGGCATTATTCCTTAGTTCTATTAGGCTTTCTAATTTGTCCATGTAACGAGCCTTTAATCGGTGACTCCCAAACCAAGCAGCATTAGGGCACCGGGTGAGAAGACACCCCAAGGACTTAAGGACTCGAGCAAACAAGGTCATAAAACTAAGGATTTTATTATATGAACCGCCTTTAGGTGTGAATACTTATGCTTTATGAGGCACAAATACCCAGCTTAATCAGAGGATTATATATATATATTTCTTTTTTTTCTTTTTTTAAAAAAATAAGATATAAGAATCTTCATTTTGAACCCTAAGTGTGTAAGTGTATAAAGCATGCATATATTATCAAGGTAAAAATCAAGACTAAATTACTTTTTCAAATTATCTTCCTAACCTTAGAAATCAGACAAATAATCTTATTTTGATCAAGTATAAGAAATCCTAATTATGATTCTCCTACTCTTTAAAATTGACTAATTTCTTACAAAAAATATGTCAAAATATTGTTTCTATTTTCAAAAAGTTTTTTCATTTTAAAAGTAAAGAAAATGTCCATAATAATTTTTAAAATAATAAAAGAAAAATCTAAGTTATGTTAGAACCCTCCCCCACACCTATCTCATGCATTATCCTCAATGTATTAATTAATGCATAGATGAATGAAAAAGAAGAAAGGGAAGGAAATATAACCTTAAGGTGGTGGTTCCGGTGGTGGTCTGATTGTCCACGAAATGCGGCCCAATCTAATTTGCGTGGAGTTCAGAGGAACCCACCAGAAACCTCTCTAACATAACCCACTAAAATGATGTATATATGAATGATTTTTATTAAGAATTTTACCCCATCTAATTTCTAAATTTTCAAACTAATTTCAGAGTCATTATTATAAAACACCTCTGTCCTAAAATGGAGTATGAAAGATGGAATGATTGATCTGGAATCAAGAAGGGTATGAATTACAATCGACTCAGGAAAATGACTTAAGTTAAGTAAAGGTTCAGGGGTCAAAATTTGTTCAGGAAGTGGATCCAAATCAAGAAGTTGAAACTCAAGTCCACATTCATTTCCCACAATGGAATGTGAATTTTTAAGATTGGTGATTCAAGTTCAAGAATGACAGGTATGGAATCAAAACTGACTCTAAAATATTGCTCAAATCAGGTAGCAAAATAGGAGTCAACATTGAATCAGAAATTTGAACTGGATCACAAATTTGAGACTAAAGGTCACATTCCTCATTGAGTTCAAAAAAATGAGAACTTGCCAATTTGTCAATAGGACTTTCAAAAGTATAAAATTGGTCAAGTTCAATATGATGGTCATAATAGATTAGTGATTCAATTCCTGATGGACAGGCACAGGATCCAATGTGGACTCTGGATAAGGATTGAAATCAGGTGAATATACCGGAGTCATTATTGAATCAGAAAGTAGAATTGAATTACCAAGTTGAGATTCAAGATCATATCATTCTCAAGTTTAATTTCAGAAAAAGGGATAACTACCAAAATATTAATGTGGTTTTCAAAATTTGGAGTTTGGGTAAGTTCAAATGGGTGTGCTGAAATGAAATCTTGTTTTCCAAAACAACATGATTCTTTGGCTCTAACAGAATGGTTAGCGACATCAGGAATGATCAAAGGGTGGGAATGGAGAGTTTTGACCATTATATCTATGTCATGATTATGAGTGATTTGAGCCTGAGCCATGGCTTCAAGCTACTTTTCATAGTCGATTAGTTCATCGTTTTGTTGCGATTGGACTTGAAAAGATGAAGTTTGTTTTGAAATTTGTGGTGAAATCGTGAGTCCATCAAATTTTGTGATTATTGCTCGGACTCACGCATACTCATTCCAAGATTGATGATTTTCTATTTGAACTAGTGGAACTGAGTATGAATCTTGAAAATATTATGGAATTAGGGGGCTTGAAATTTCGTTCGGCCTCCTGCATGGCTTCTATACTCTTTTCTACCTCAGATTTTTCTTAATGGGTTGGTCTAGAAAAGAAGTATAGGAAGCAAAACGGGGAATGAATATTGTGAAAATTGTAGATAAGGTAGATAAGGAGGATAAGTTGGTTGAAAATTGGACTTGGGGGAGGTAGATCCCCATTGACTCTGTGAAGAGTTGAAATTATTTTGAAAATTATGGTCATAAGATTGGGGGCATGGGTTGTATTGATTTGGATAAGTCCAACCCGGTGTATTTGATTGATTCATATTGTAAAAATTCTGGTTGGAATTATCCAAGTCAAATGTGGTGAAATATGGATTACCATTAAAATTAGAAAAATTATTGTTATAAGCCATATCACACAAGAATTATCAAAATCAAACAAAGGAGAAACAAACAAATAAACAAAAAAAAATCTAATCTAAGTTAGGGTAAACCTTAGACCTAAACGACTCCTAACTGGTTAGACTGTCCCCGAGGATATATTGTCGAATCTGACTACAAGTTAATCGGTCAGGTAGGGCAAGATCAGGGGAGGTATCCATGCCTAAGCAACAGGCCTAATTATACCAAACCACCAACCTTCGGGGTTTTGCCCCTCAATTCCAACCTTAGACACCGATTTGACAAGAGTCAAATTCAAATCAACTTCCCCTTAGGTCAATCTTCTATATGAGTCCGAGATGTCCCTAGGGCCAACGTTTACTCAGTTTTCGTTAGGCTTGGGTTAGTGAGTGAGGAGATTGTTTATGGGCTAAGGGAGAGTAATGACTTTCCCACCTTATCTTGATTTGAGTTTTGCCCTTAAGATTGATTATGTAAAGTGTGCAAGATATAAAAAAGTAACATTCAACAAGCAAATAATCACCCAAGAATGTTTCCTAAACTATATGCTATGCATACGTACTTTTGCTCCAGCACTCTTCAACAGTAATATAAAATGTAAACAAATTAGACACGTGCCTAAATGCAAAGTCTAAACCGTTTTTAGCATTTAACAAACATCATTTTATTGTTGAGATTAGAAAATTTGTACAGTGAGATAAACAAGAAAATAAATAGCTACAGAATTTTAGCTTTGCAATTCAGCCAACCTGATAATTACAGGTTAGTAGTTCACTCAGTTTGCCACTAGAATGTAGCAAATCTGAGGGCTTCTGGGCTCTGCTTTCTAGAGCAGAGTCCAGGGCCACTTATATATCCAATGCAGCAAAAATTTCCTTGTTAAACCTGAACAAAGAAGAAAGTTAACCAAAAATGTAAATCTAAAAAGAGAATAACTTACCGTCCCTCCCCGGCAATGGCGCTAAAATTTGATTGAGGTTTTATTACACAAGATACAGAATTTCAGAAATTAGAATAAAGAGTGCAAGTACTCAATACTACCACAATAGCAAGTGGCTATGGTGGTCCTGATCCATGAGGAGGGACTAGCGATGGAAGCTTTTTTGCAAGTTCTCTTTTTTTGTTACATTCAAAGGTTAAAGATCTTCTTTTAGTTCTTTAAAAGAAAAGGAAAAATAAGTTAAAGTTAACTTAGGAAGAAAGTGGTAAATAGAGAAGGTGGAGAAAATAAAAAATGGATATATACAAAGAAATTGAAAAGAGTTATAAAAGAGTTGGGTGTTGATGGTGTCGGCGATCTAAACTAAAGAATTAAAAGAAAGAAAACTAAAAGAAATACTTACCTCCTTGGCCAAAACTTACCTTGAATCTTTTGTGATGATGTTACCTTGAAGTGGAGGCAATCAGTGCATAGCACATAGGAGTTGATTATTGTCTCTTCCACATTTCATCATCAAGACAATACAAGCATGAAGTGATACAGACTGAGACTAAAATCCATCATCATGAGCTATCGGTGGCACTTGCAAAGGTAAGCTCTTTTGATGCTATAAGACTCACTTGGATAGCATTGGTACCAAAAGAAGAGAAGTAGAAGAGAAGAAGAACACAAAAACAAAGAAGTATATAAAAAAGTAACTATAGATTCAATATTGTAACAATAAGAGAAAAGAAGAACAACTTACACCGGTGTCACTCTTAGCACAAGCTTCACTCTCATTCTCCTATGAATCTCTGATCTCCTCTAAATTACATAAATGAAAGCTGAAAATTATATAAAGTGAAAAATAAAAACCTACACTAAAAAGAATGAAAAACTGGCCTAGAATCTATCTCTGCATGGTCGCTCCCTGTGGTCTCTGAAAACTCAAGTATTTATAGGCAAAACCCAACGGGGAGGAGCGTACGAAGATAGGGGAGCAAACGCTCCCCAACAGAGTCAAAACAGCCTGGGTGAGGCCAGGTGGCCACACCTGGGGTATACAGCTTCTGATTTTGATGATTTCCCTTTATCTGGTTTAGATTTTCCATTTCAGCTCCTGGATTCGACAAAACGGCTTTTGATCTTTTGTTCTAACTAATTGATTTCTAGAGATTTGTTCTAACTAGTTTTCAACCGATCTGATTTGCCTTGATTTTCTGATTTCGAATTAATTCTGAATCAAATCAGAATTTTGATGGCTTTTGGCTCGTTTCTCTTTCCTTCTTTTAGCAATGGGCTTACATATAAATTAGACAATAATTAGGATTAAAAGCAGAGTTTATTATATAATAAGTTTGAGAATGCGACAATGAATGTGCAATATCTACGACCGATCAACAGCCTCTTTAAGCATAATATCTGTGATTGAGGAATCTTCTCGGCCAGGAGAGCTACCGGAGGATTTGCCATCTCGGTCTCTTCAACCTGGTAAGATATCAGAATTTGATATTCTCACTCTTAGCATTGTCACTGATATTATTGTAATAACTGCAGGTGATGCTGCAACGACTCAAGCAGAAGACCTATTATGGACATCGTTGCAAAGGACATTTCTGTTTAGGCTTCGACAGAGAAGGTCCTCACTGTGGAGCCTGTACTCAAGGTTGCCACACAGGAAGCTATTACAGTTCCCAATCCTGAAGTTCTTGTGGAGACCTTGGAGATGAGGCAAATCTTAAACCAACTTGCTCCTACACTTTTGTGAGGGACAAGTGCTCTACTTTCGAATTCTGAGAGCATCTCTGCTGCAATCGTAGAGGCCGGACCAGGAAGTGCTCCTCCGGCACCGATGCCAGTTATGGACATCTTGGATGAACTGACCCTCCAGATGATCAAGCAATTCTTCACCTCAATGAAGTATTGCATTGGATTGGTGCTTTTTGGGTGAAGTTCCTTTGAGTTCGCACGAACACTCCTCGAGAACCAGGTCAAGAACATCCGGCAGACTGGGGGTTCTGATCGAGCGAGAGCACATCAAATATTGGTGGAGCAACTGGGAATGTACTCAGATAACTTGAGGAACCTGGAAAGTGCCAATCTGGTCAGTGAAGCTCAAGTGTCGAACAAACTCTGCATCACTCAAGAATGAGAACAAAAGGAGGTTGAAGAGCAAAGAGCTGAGGAAGCTTATTGTCTTGATGATTCCAAGGCCAGATATCAAAATCTGACAAATGACCTTCAGTGATCTGAGATCATCACCAAGAATGTGGAGGGTGCAATAGCAAGTGCTCGAGCTGCAATCGCCAAGGCGCAATCCTAAATCCACGATAACGAGCAGAAGCTTGGAATAAGAAGAAGAAGGTGGAGGAGCTCGAGGCCGTCAAAAGTCAGGTACAATAGAAGCTCGATGTCCACACTTTGAAATTGGAAGCTCTTTAGATACAACTTGCTGCGAAAAAACTTTTACCAGATGAGAAGCTGAAGGCCCAGGCTTGGCTAAGGTTGAGAGGGCACACCAAAGGGATATTCAAAACCTCAATGACCAAATAAAATATCTCGCTAAGTAAGAATAACTTTTTGTCCTTTTTCTGCCTTCGTAACACTCTATCTTACTGAATAAAAGAGTGTTATATCACCTTTACAATTTTGACATGAATAATAAAAGTGATAATTTTGTCTTCATCTTGTCTTTATTTTCTTTTTGTGTTTGAAAATCTGACAAATGAAAGCGATTTGAATTTGATTGCTAAAGGTGACAATTAACATAGCAACTCCTAGTTTGGTAATTCCGTTAGGGAATTTGAAAAGGTTACTGTCAGAGGTGTGATGTTTAACTTGACAGGGATTGAATTCATGATTTGGATGAATTTTGTGGACTTGCTATTCTATTAATGAGAATGACAAGTGGACTTCGATCCATTAGGGATTTATGAAAATTTTTACCGTCAGAAGTATAATGTTAACTTGGCGGGTTTGAATTTACAGTTTGAGCAAATTGAATTATCAGAGGTGTGATATTAACTTGACAATGATAAGTGCTGGAGGTATAATATTAACTTAGCATCGAGAAGATCTCATTTTTAATGAGAGAAAACTGAGAAAATTACTGTCATAGGTTTAGTATTAACTTGACAGCAGGATAAATGTTGGACGTGTGATATTTGGTATGTCTTTACCAACTACCGTTTGAGTTGGGCTAACCATGCTATTCCCCTCAACATGATGAGTTGTCAAATATTTTTCGTTGGGCTTATAGATCAACTATTTCCTCTATCTTTTAGCCATCAGAGGTATTGGATGAGCGTAGTGTATCTCCTGGGTTTTTACTGCGCAGATAGCTGGGGGTCATAGAGGTGGATATGAATTACGCGGGGTTTTATCTGGAGATTAGCCTTCTCGTGGAGTCCTCATTGATCCTCATTCAATCACCACATCTTGATATGAATATGGATACAATGGAAAGGTTCTGCAAAGATACGTCACGAACCTTCTTCAATGAGTTTGGCTTGATAAGTCATCAGATGAACTCATTTTAGTCCACCATTTGAGTATTCAGATGCCTTGTCATTAGGTCGAGCTTCGATCAATCAAGCAAGAGAAGGGAGGCATGCCACCATTATGTTGGCCCAAAGGCCTATCACCCTAGTTTTGATGATGATCAACTCATGAAGTTATGATTACTAATGATCTTGTGTCTAATTAGTGACAGATTCATTATCAAGATCTTAGTAGGTGCATAGCTCAACAAAGGATAAAAGGTTAAGATTTGGAGCTAGCACGGTGTGATCCAAGGAGCTTTTGGATCAAGCTTGGACCAAGTCAGATGATGAGAAGACTTCAAGGGAAGACTTCAAGATCAAGGCTTGTGTCTAGGTATAAGATTTTATTTTGTTTTAGAGTAAAATGTAAAGGATAGAATAGTGGTGGATTGCTCAAGTACATATCACACACACACTCTTAATTTAGTTTGTTTTAGAAAAGAATTTTAACCAAAAACCAAACTTGTATTCAAGTGAAGATTTCAAGTGTCTTGTTCATTTTTGGTGTTTCTCATATACTTATCCTTCAACCAAAACCAAGTTTTATGCTTAATACCAAAAACATAGATATTTCATCTTGATTGTGTAGTGGATCATATCCATACACACTATGCCTTAAAATGAACTATAATATCTTGTTTTGTATTTTGAAGATGTTTTGGAAAAACAAAGTTTAGAAAATATGTTTTGGAAAATACAGTTTTTATCATGAGCCAAATATTTCCAAGTTACAAAATAGTCCAATCTTTTATAACATGCCTTGATTTTGTGCAAGCATGTTTGTATTTCAAAGTATATTGGTAAAACTATTTTTGTAGATTTTTATGTATTTTATGGGATTTTATTAGAGCCAAAAAGACAAACTTTTTAATCCCAGAAAACTGTTTCAGGCTTCGGATAAGTCGACTAAGTAACCTTTATAGTCGACTAATCCTGAAGTCGGTCGACCGGCCCGGTCGACTGACGTGCACAGACGTGCACGCCTTTGTGCACTGGTGGACGGCCGACCGTGCCGGTCGACCGCTCCAGAGAGCTCTGCTCTCTGGAAATCTCGGCCGACCGCACGGGTCGACCGACAGAGAGTTCAACTCTCCTCCAGTTGCTCGGTCGACCCGGACGGTCGACCGGAGGCTCCAACGGTCGGATTCTTGACCGTTGGCGGTCGACCGGACGGTCGACCGGCAGTACTGACAGATCCCAACGGCTAGTTTTCTGGCAGCCTATAAATTAGGGTTCTTGTCATTGTTTTGAGCCAAGATTTAGAGACTCTTAGAGCCAGTTTTTCCCATACTTTCAGAAGAGTTTTCTCCACAAAATAGTGAGCAAAATATTTCCTATCTAAAGGGAAGATTTTATAAAGAGTGTTAAAAGAGATTTCTTGAGTTTTTCACCAAAGTTTCTTTCCTTGCTTTCTCACAATCACTTGAGCTATCCATTGCCTAATCTATCCATAGGATTGTGTTGTGAGAGCTTTTGTTAGGTGATCAAAGTGTTTAGATCACCAAGATTCCATTCTTGTACTTTGAGGAGACGGGCAAGTGTGCTCGTGGTGGTTTGGAGTTCGGCTGTGAACTCTTTGGTTTGAGGTACGGCCTCGGCGAGCTAGTGAGCTTGCGTGTGTACGGGACTAGGGAGTCCGAGGGCTTGTAGGTGTTGCGGCACCGAGGAGAAATCCATTGGGATCTTGCATAGTGGAAATCCTTCGTGTGTCGAAGGCGGGGATGTAGAGCAAGTGTGCTCGACCTCGAAACATACCCTTGTGTTTGCGATTGCTATTCTCTCTCTCTCTCTCTCTTTGTCTCTTGTTATATCTTGCATGTTATTTATTGTGTTCATCTTTATATGCATGATATATTCCTTGTGCTCATATTGATATATGCTTGGGATTGTGACTAACACTTGTATTCAACCAAGAGAGCCAACGCGGCACCTCAACCCATTCAAGGGGAATCTAGAGGAGTTTGTCCAGAGCCCTTCACGGGGAATTCGGCAACACTCTTTGGTTATACGTGGTGTTTAGTGTAAGAAGTTTAATTAGGTCATCTTAGTTTTTAATTCCGCATTATTAGGCATTAAGTGACCATTAGATTAGCCATCACCTATTCACCCCCCCTCTAGGTGAACTTACAATTGGTATCAGAGCTAGTGCTCTAGATATTGGGTCTAACAACCTAGAGTTAAAGATCCTCTTTTTAGGCTAATCACAATATTGTACACACACCATGGACTTCATGTCACCACCCACCTTTGACATTCTTAACATCCACATTTGGAAGGTTAAGATGTCTTTGTACCTCAAAGCCTTAGGTTTTCATGTATATCTTGCCACTACTAATAATGCATATTGTTTAGATGGTAAGAATTTGAGGCTAACTCAAAAGCCCTTAATGCTTTAAAGTCTACCCTAGATGATGTTTATTTATCTAGAGTTGCTAATATTGATTCGGCTTTTGTAGTATGGAACACCCTCACCTCCTTTGGCGAAAAGGATCTATACTATGCGGGGAGCGATTCGGACGTTGGAAGCGACATCTCCAACGTATGCTATATGGTCCAAGGGGATAACCCCCTTGAGGTAAACTCCGAATCCGATGATGAGGACATGTCATATGATGAGCTCACTTCATTTTGCCAAACAATTCTTGAGAAATATGACATGATTAAAAGGAAAATAAAAATTTGAAAAAGAACATTGCTTGCATGCATATAGAACAAGATTCATTTAAATCTAACATTGCATGTTTAGAAAAAGATAACAAAAATTTGAAAAAGGATTTTGATGCCATGCTTAATGAAAAAGATTCATTAGAAAATAAAATGGCATGCTTAGAAAAAGAGAATGAGTCTTTGAAAAATGAAAATGTTTCCCTCATGTCAAAATTGAATGATTTATGTGAAGGAAATATGTCTTTGAAAATAAAATTGATTTGGTGGAAAAACAAAAAGAAGTTGTTTTTCAAGAAAACATTACTTGAAAAGAAATTTTGTTGAAAAAGAAAAAGAAGATGTTTGTAAAAAGAAAAAGAAAATGATCATATATCTCATCATGCTTTACATGCCACCACCAATGAGATAAATATGTGTATAAAAATAAGATAGATAATTTGAGCTCTAATTTGAGCTCATGTGCATTCAATCATACTAGATTGGAATCCTTGTTTCAAAAGAAACAAGTTCCACATGTTCATGCACATTCACATGCTTATGTTGCACACCATGATCATACACCCACTCATAAGCATACTAAGGTGTACATATGTACACATTGTGGCCACAAAGGCCATTTAGCAAAATTTTGTTATGATAATATTAATTCCCTAAATTTTGCTAATTATAAAAGGTTTTGGGTTCCTTACAACTCTAACCCCAAAGGACCCAAGAAAATATGGGTACCAAAACCCCCACCTTTTGCTTTTGATGTAGGTGAGGGCTCTCACAAGACGTGAGAGGATTGGTGCCTTGGTAGTGGATGCAATGGACTTGATGGACATACATTTGGATGCATCACTATCAAAGAGCTTGGTGGGACAACCACCATGTTAGGAGCTTTGGAGTTGGTAACAATTTCTAAACTCCTACTTCTTATGTACATGCTTTTAATTTCATATATTCATAGCATGTTCATGTTTTGTGTTGTATGTGCTTCATGTGGTATTTACATGCTTAGATGTAGAAGTGTCAAACTTGCATGTATACATATACAAATAGTGAATTACAATTGATTCATATATGATTGAACTTCATGCTCATTTGTATCCACTTTATGCATATGTAAAATCTAGTTTTGATGATTCTCATTTATACATGCTTTGCCAATCTTTATGATTTTACTTCATGTATATGTATTTTTAATTCAAATCTAATAAATATACATGTATACCCATGAGTCTCTTGCCTTCATGCAAATACATTGATAGACTCTTTTATATTTGGGATATGTATGCATATTGTTAGATTTGGATAAATCATACATATACCTAGAAGTTTGTTGATTTTATGAAAAATGATTTTGAGTTGATTTGTTTTTAATGAGAATAAAATTTCATGTCTTGTCTAAAAATGAGATTCATGTTTGATTGAGCTTCATTGTCTATTTTCATGAAAATGCAATTTACATAACCTTTGAACACTCATCTTTTACCTTTCAAGATAATTTTGAGCTTTATGGACTATGAGTGCTTGAACTTTTATGTATTTAGTATAATTCATGAAAAACATATGATTGGATATATTTGAAGGATCTTTAACTAGTTTTTCAAAAACAATTATACTAGTTATCTATTCTTCAATTAAGATAGACACATGATCCTATTTTTCTCAAAATTTATTTGATGCTTCATGATTTGAATATTAGTTTATATGTTAGTTTTTGTCAACACTAGGATTTATACTTGTACATGTCGTGGGCCACAAATAAATCTATTTATATTTGTGCTTGAATGCTTATTTGAACCCATGAAATGTGCTTGTATTGCTTGGTTTTGATGATACATACATTTTTAAACTTGTATTCTCACTTTTTGGATTTGATTTATGATCATGTGTTTTCATTTCATGTATATGTGTATTTTGCCAAACTTTAAGATATACATGTATACCTCTTGAGTCATTTGCCTTTAATGCAAATCTATTTATATGGACTCAATTGTGTTTAAGAGATATGTATGTATACTTATTGTGTTGTCAAAACATACATATATCTTGAAATATAGATTTTTTTTAATAAAAAAAATGTGTGATGATTTAAAGGAATATTGAGATCAATTGACATTTTTGCTTTGTTCCTTGCTTGAAGGATTCCGTACTAGTTTTAAAACATTTTCATATTAACTAGTGCAAATTCTTCATATGGTAGAGTATATAATAAGCTTACTCTTAAATTGGTATCATTGGATATTTTCAATTGGTATCAATATGATCTTTATATACTCATATTTTGATTGTATGTATGAATGCTTTCAAATTTAAACTATATCAATCTCTATTGGTATTATCTTTTCATACATATATGATCTATTTGTGTTTGACTTACAATTGACTCACACTTAAAAATACAATGTATATGCTAAGCTTAATTCTACTTTCAATTAGTAATTCTTAAAGCTTAAGCAATATGTTTTCAAGATTGATATCAAAATAAAATAATTATGTTGATTTGATATCTCAAAATGTGTTTTTATTAAGAAAGTTAAAAATTTTGTTTTGATAAAGAAATATTCAAAATTTTTGATTTGTATTTCCTATATGCAAGGAGAGCTTAACATCTCTCTTACATATGGATTCATGTTGAGTATATTATAAATTGAGGAGCTTGACAACTCTTCTTTATATGGTATACGTGTGTAGGGGGAGCTTCACATCTCCTCTTATGCATTACATAATATGTGTTATGTGAGTTAGGGCTTGTCATCCCTTCTTCATGTAATGCATATGTGTAGGGAAGTTAACTTAGCGTCTTCCTCTTCATGAATGTATATCGCATATAAATCTTTATTGATTGATTTGTATTTCCCCTTCTTGATCTCTTTGTTTTTGACAACAAGGGGGAGGAAAAAAATTGTTTGATTTGATTTTACTTTGACCCTTTGTTGATGATTGACAAAAAGGGGGAGAAGAATTTGAGAGTTATATGCATGTTGAATAAGATTTATGTTTATGCATATGTATTTTTGTATTGCAAATGGGATCAAAAGATTTTGATTTATGCTTGTTGCATGTTTTATCTCCATACTTGCATACATATTCATGTGCCTCATTGCCATATTTATTATTTCTTGTTATGCATGAGTTAAGGGGAGCTTCTTTGAAGCTTTACTTTAATCCATGCATATATAACTTCATGAGTTTTGTCATCATCAAAAAGGGGGAGATTGTTGGCCCAAAGGCCTATCACCCTAGTTTTGATGATGATCAACTCATGAAGTTATGATTACTAATGATCTTGTATCTAATTAGTGACATATTCATTATCAAGATCTTAATAGGTGCATAGCTCAACAAAGGATAAAAGGTCAAGATTTGGAGCTAGCACGGTGTGATCCAAGGAGCTTTTTGATCAAGCTTGGACCAAGTCAAGATGATGAGAAGACTTCAAGGGAAGACTTCAAGATCAAGGCTTGTGTCTAGGTATAAGATTTTATTTTGTTTTAGAGTAAAATGTAAAGGATAGAATAGTGGTGGATTGCTCAAGTACATATCACACACACACTCTTGATTTAGTTTGTTTTAGAAAAGAATTTTAACCAAAAATCAAACTTGTATTCAAGTGAAGATTTCAAGTGTCTTGTTCATTTTTGGTGTTTCTCATATACTTATCCTTCAACCAAAACCAAGTTTTATGCTTAATACCAAAAACATAGATATTTCATCTTGATTGTGTAGTGGATCATATCCATACACACTATGCCTTAAAATGAACTATAATATCTTGTTTTTGTATTTTGAAGATGTTTTGGAAAAACAAAGTTTAGAAAATAAGTTTTGGAAAATACAGTTTTTATCATGAGCCAAATATTTTCAAGTTACAAAAATAGTCTAATCTTTTATAACATGCCTTGATTTTGTGCAAGCATGTTTGTATTTCAAAGTATATTGGTAAAACTATTTTTGTAGATTTTTATGTATTTTATGGGATTTTATTAGAGCCAAAATGACAAACTTTTTAATCCCAGAAAACTGTTTCAGGCTTCGGATAAGTCGACTAAGTAACCTTTATAGTCGACTAATCCTGAAGTCGGTCGACCGGCCCGGTCGACCGACGTGCACAGACGTGCACGCCTTTGTGCACTGGTGGACGGCCGACCGTGCCGGTCGACCGCTCCAGAGAGCTCTGCTCTCTGGAAATTGAAATCACCTAGAGGGGGGGTGATTAGGTGATGGCTATATATAAATGGCACAAATGCGGAATTTTAAAATTTAACTAACACAATTAGCTCAAATAAAAGACTTGCAATAAATGAAGCAATCAATAGTGCAAGAATTAAGGAGTTTAGAGTTTAGAGAGATTTGAGCAAACGCAAACACGCAGATATGTTTCCGAGGTTCGAGCCACGCTCTACGTCCCCGCCTTCACACTTGAAGGATTTCCACTATTGAAGATCCCACTGGATCACCAATACAAGGACACACTTGTCCTATCTCTCGTGATGCCGCAACACCACCCGGAGCACACTAGCTCGCTTGAGGCCGATGCCTCTACAACTTCACTCAAGAAGAAAATGATCATACTTGATCAAAAATTCGCTCACTTGCACAATCCTAGAACCAATATGTAGATGAAGAATTATGGGATTGTGTAATGCAAAAGCTAGAGAGAAGTAGAGGTATAGACTTCAGATGGGTGTCTAGAAATTTAGGGCTTTTGGAGAGAAAATCTTTTGTAAAATGAAAGCCTTTTGAAAACTTTTAAATCCTTTGAAAATCTCTTGTAAAAATGTTCTTGATAGTTGTCTAATCATGTTGAAGTGACCTCCTATTTATAGGGGTCAAAAACAGCTTCAGAGATTCGTTGGGATCAAATCCCAAAAGAAAAACAGTCAGAAAATATAGCTGTTGGAGTCTGTCAGAACTTCTGACAGAAGCCGGTCGACCGGCCGGTCGACCGCCAACGGTCAAAAATCCGACCGTTGGGGCTCAGCGGTCGACCGCCCGGTCGACCCAATCTACCCGAGAGTACTGCACAGTTCTCGGTCGACCGGGTCGGTCGACTGACACGCACATGCACAGATTGTGCGCATCGGTCGACCGGGACGGTCGACCGGTTTCTGTCAGTTCTGAAAAATCAGAACTTCCAGAAACCAGAAAATGGGGTTTTTGGAAATGGTCTTGGATATGAAGTTTTGTATCTTGTAAAACTTAGAGTGTGAGCCTATGTCACTACTCTACCAAGTTTGAAACATCTTTATAAAAACTTCTTTGATAAAACTTGTTTTTCCAAATAAATGTTTTTCCAAAAACTTTATACTATTTTCCAAAAACTTAATTTAAACATGTTAACTCTAAATTGAAAATAGAAATTAAAAATTCTTTTTGAAGTCATGAACCAAATTAAAATGTGTGTGTAGGTGGTAATCCCATAACTCTACTTCTAACATCTAGGTTTTGACAAAATATCTAAAATAAATACAAATCTTGGTATTCTTCATAGTCTTGATCTTGACTTGGTCTTTTCTTTATCGTCTTGTTCCCGAAGCTTTCTATTGTGCTTGGCTTGGGAATGCAAATCTTTGGCGAACTCCAAACTTGTGAGTCTTGATTGTGGAGCCGTTAAATCAACCTGTTTAACCTGAAATTCTTTTCAACAAAAAATTGTTAAAATACATAACTAGATATGGTTTGTTATCATCAAAATATCCATCAAGATATAGGGCTAATGGCCTTTGGGCCAACAATCTCCCCCTTTTTGAGGATGACAAAACATATTTAGTTATCACAAATATTTTGGGTAGAGACTTCAAATGAAGCTCCCCTCAACACATGCATATACTAAAAAATATACTCAGGCATAGATAAATCTCAGAAGAAATGGTGGGTGATAATCCACAATACATTCACAACACATATATCCATGTTAGATAAAAATACTCATGTCATAAAATAGAAATGAGACACATATGTCCACAAAGCATAACCAACATAAACAAGTACATGTCCACACAGACATAAATACAAGATAAAGATGTCCAACAACAGAAAATACTACAAAATATAAGTACACAAAATATGGAGTCTCTCTCAATAAATAACTCTCCCCCTTTTTGACATCATCAAATAAGGGGAGGTCACTCTCATCACTAGGCATCACCAGCATCGTCGCCCTCATCGTCGTCATCATCCTCGTCATCCTCTGATGAGCTCTCCACAGTAGTGCCTTCAGCCATGGTCTTATCACCACCATCGTCTTCCTCTGAAGAAGAAGAAGAAGAAGAAGCTGCCTCTTCTGGATCAACGCCGAGCACCTTTGGCCGAGGTGGGGGAACAGATGAAGGAGCTCTGGTAGGAAATGGAGGACCGGTGGAGGGAAGGGGACGAGCAATGGTAGAGGGATCAGGAGTAAACATGTCGAATTTCGTAAAGAGCGCCTCAAATTGCGTATCCATGAATCTCATGGAGTCAGCAAAATAGGACATATCGTTACAAATTCCACGGATCTGTGAGTTTAGCTCCTCACGGGAAGCGGCCTCTTACTGGAAACGGGCGTCCATCTCCGTACGAAAAGCTGCCTCTCGCTGCTCAATCCAGGACTGGTGCTCCTGAATCTGAGAAGAAATCATGGCCTGAAAATCTGAAGGTGAGATAAGGCCAGGAGCAGAAGATATCCCAGGGGCCGAAGAAGACCCTGGTGAAGATGAAGATTCAGGAACAACAGGAGGAACAGGAGGTTGCTCAGGAGCGTGACGACGCAACTGGGCTTCCATCCTTTTCAGGAGAACGCCGTCAATGTCAATTTGAGGATCATCAGAAGTCTCAGAAGAAAGATCGAAGCCTAGAGTTTTGAGAAGACGGGTGATAAGCATGCCATAGGGTAAACCCCTACCGGACATGCGAATCTGGTCGGATGCCATGTGGGAAGCAATGAGACGGGGAACATTTATCTTAATGCCTCGCAAAAGGCAATAGATAATCAAAGGCACAGCACCCCTAGCATGGCTATATTCACCAGATTTAGGGACAATGTTATAAAAGATAATCTTGGCGAGGACTTGGGAAGTGAGAGTGAACCTGCTCACAACTTCGTTCCTAACCAAGCCGGGGTTGTCATCCCCGTGAATCAAAGTGGATGCGGTGAGTGCAGACTCACCGTCCGAAAATTCATAGTCATGAAGGTCAGATGAATATACATCAGCTCCACCAGGGGAGAGATGTAGGATATCAGCGAACTGACCAATACTTAGGTCAATGTCCCTGCCTAGGACTCTAGAGAAAATCCGGTTGCCATCAAAAGAGAAATTTGCATAGAAATAGGGCACGAGGGATGTATAAACTTGTTCTTTAATGGTTAAGAACTCGTTTAAAGAGTTGTTCTGCAAAATACGGGGGATATCAAGATGTTCAAAGTCTTGAATAACTACATATCTCCCTGAAATAATGTTTCTCTTGGAAAGATTGATAAAACGATTTTCAGCATTCTCATTTACAAAAGTTCTTTTTGGTTTAGGAGTGTGGGAAGAAGTATGAGCTACTGATTTGCCTTTCTCAGTCCTAGTCCTTTTAGATGTAGACATATTTTGAAGAAAAATATGATTTTTAGGTTAGGGCTTGATCTAGAAAGCTTAGAGACCTAGAAATATTGACAAATAAGGGAAGATCTTGAAGCTAGATAGTAAGAATCAGAGGAAAAATCGGATTTTTACCTGAGAGGTGAAGAGCCAAAACCCTAGATCAAGAAAACCTGAATATCTTTGAATTCAGCGGATGGGAAGACTTGAAATTGAAGATCCGGCACTTGTAGATGGAATTTGAGGTGGGTTTGGAAGGAATTTGAAAAATATTGAGGGATTAGAGAGATAGAGAAATTTTTGGGAAGAGAGGTGATGGGTTTCGTCGGCTGAGAGAGTGAGAGAGAGAGAGAGAAAAGTCAAATAAATAGCAGTTTTAGGGCTGAATACGATGAACGGTCGACCGGTCGGTCGACCGATAAAACCCGAGAGCTCTGTAATTTCAGAGCGGTCGACCGGTCGGTCGACCCAAGGATCCTGAGAGCTCTGCAGACTTGCAGCGGTCGACCGGATCTAAGGTCGGTCGACCGATGGCAGATAAAAAAATAAAGGCAATTTATTTCAGGCGAACTCGGTCGACCGCGACTATTTCCGGTCGACCGGCTTTGCCTGAAAGACAGTTCTGCAGCATCAGCTAGAAGGAAAAATTTAAAATAAAATTTTAATTAAATACAAGGATGATATAAATGTACACACAACATGTTTTAATCTTTATTAGGTCAACTTATCAACCAAAATTACATACAAGACATTTTATTTTAATTTTTCATATATACTACAAAGTTTTTAGAGATGTTGAAGCCGAATACCCAGTGACGGGTTCTGAACTTCATCCTCTTGATTCCTCTTGAATGAGTTGAGGTGCGCAATTGCCATCTCTAAGGTATTTGCTCAAATATGAAATTTTACAAAATTTATTTCTTAGTTTTGAAAATACAATGTGTATATATATAAATAAGCTAGTCTAGGCATGACATGTGGACATACAATGGACATGGTATAAAAGATATTAAAACATGGCATATACACAAACATGATAGAAATGTAAGTTTACACAAACATATATCAATGGAGCATAAAAGTAACTAACACTCCTATACATGTGTATATATATCACCAAAATTAAAAACTTTTAAATGGAGAGGTTACCAAACAAGGGCAATCTCCAAAATAGGTGCCTTCAAGATAGCGATGCAAATGCGATGTGTTCTTTGAGCTTAGTTGCATCCACCACCCGGCACCGTCTCCCCCTAAGTCTTGGAGGAAGAAGATCCACCTGTCTCATCTAAAATTGGTGGGTCTTTTGGTACCCATATCTTTTGGGTCCTTTAGGGTTAGTACCGGGACGAACCCAAACATATTTATTATGCACATTATTTTTAGCAAAACAAAACTTTTCTAAATGGCCTTTGCGGCCACAATGCGTGCAAATGTAAATTCTACCACTACCATACATGTATGCATGTTTATGTGTGTGTGCATGTTTCCGTGCATGTACATGGTGAGTGTGTTTCCCTTGGGTTACTCCTTAGGAAATCTAGATGCAAATTTAGTTAGATCAAAGGCACACTTTTTAAGAGTTGAATCTAAAACATCAACTCGTTTTTGCATTTCCACAAAATCATTTTTATTACATGATGCAATAGGGGTTTTACCTTTACAAGCTAGTTTATAATTTTCAAAGTCAATTTTATTTTCTTAAAAGCACAAGATAAATCATTTTTCTCTTTTTCAATAATATTAATTTTATCTTTTAAAGACACATTTTCCCTTTTTAGTTTCTTGTTATGAGATTGAGAAATCTCATACCTATGTTGTAGTTCTTCGAAAAATTGAGCTAACTCATCCATAGTCAACTCATCCTCATCCAAAGTGTTATCGATTGTTACCTTCGAAGCATCGTCTCCATGTGCCATGAAGCACATGTGTGCGGCGTCGTTCTCCTCTTCGGAATCCGACTCCGTGTCATCCCACGTGGCCACCATAGCTTTCTTCTTCTTATGGCCGTTCTTGGAGGTTGTGGCTTGGAGAGCGGGGCAATCCGCAATAAGGTGTCCGATCTTCTTGCAATGGAAGCAAGGACCGGGTTCTTCTCTTTTCTTCTCATATCTTCCTTGAGGTTTCCCTCTCCGGAAGTTGCTTTGCCTCCCTTTCCTGTAAAACATTTTGCCTACCTTCCGGATAAGCATGGCAAAGTCCTCATCGCAATCCTCCGATGAGTCGTCCTCTTCAATAGTGGTTGGAGTGGCTTTGAAGGCGATTGTTTTCTTTTGGGTGCCTGATTAGGACGGGAAAGGTGTTGTATTGTGGAGTATAATTTGCACACAAAATATATTCAATGAAAAGAGAGAAAAGGTTTAGAAACAACCTCTCGTGCTTAGATTACTCCACAAATGTATTTATATGTTCAATGTACCCTTTCCTATCTCCGTTATAGCATAGAGCTATACCGAGTCGATTCTCAGGGAGAGCTAGCGATGGAAGCGTTACGGTCCGTAGTGAAGAAAGTAAACGAAGTGTCTTCTTTGCTTATAAGTATAAAAACAAATGGGAAAATGAAACGAAAGAATGGATGGATATATTCATGGTGGAAAATGTAAAATCAAGATTGGTTTTGGACTAACAACTAAAAAGAAAGTAAACTTGAAGAAGCAAACCATGACTAGCTTACCTTACTACCTTACCAACACTTACTAAACTCCGTGATAGTGAAGGCGTGCCTCATGTTGATTTCATCGGCGTAGGTTTGTCTTGCGTGTTGATCTAATTACTTTCTCATGTAGATGAAGGGTGGTTTAACCCATCGGAGAAGAGAAGACCATCCAACTTGCAAGATGAACTAAAGCAATCACCTATGAGTTAGTGAAGATGGCAAGGCTAGTGGTTAGCTAGTACATGGTAGAAAAATTAGCTACAAGCTATTAATGAAGAAAAGCAAAGCATGAAGTAAATTGCAAGAAAGTAAAGAAAGCAAGTAAAGAAAGCAATTAAACTAGAACCAAGCTCAAGTAGAGATGAAGAGAATGGATGAATCCTTGCATTGCTTCAAGTTGTCACTCCTTGATGTACAAGCTCTCTCTCTCTTACAATCTCTCTCTTGCAATGATTTCTAGGGAAGAAGAAGAGGGATCTAAAGAACTAAAACCTAGAGAAAAACCTATGAAAATTACAACAACTAACAATTTCTCCTCTCTTCTCCATTCTGTCTTTTCTCGCAGGTCAGGTGCAGATATTTATAGGCTGAGAGAGAAGCTTCAAGAGCCCTTTCTGTTGGCGCAAAATCCGGATCTCAACAACCTTGGATCTGCCGCGTTTTGGCGGCAAACTGCGGCAAAACAGATTCTGTTGGGAAACAGAATTCTGTTGTAGGTTGGTTGAGAGGTTGTTATCCACGTGGCCTTCTAGAATCTTCAATTGGCGCGCGGATCTCTCTGGATTTTGGATTCAAATTTGGGCTTTATCTTGATCTTGGATTTAATCCCTTTAATTATTGCTAATTAAAGTAATTATTTGGCTTTCTCTCCATTAGAGTGTGAACCTACAAATATATAGAGAAGATGAGTAAAAATCATATATTTATTTGCAATATGCATGGGGATTATGTGGTAAAATATGCAATATTGTGTATCAATCACACCCCCACACTTATTCTTTTGCTCGTCCCGAGCAAAACAAAGAAAAGAAAAACTATACTACCAATTTTATTACACCACTTTCGCAAGTGACGCGATTGCACTGAGCATGTGCAACAAGCCGTTAAACCTCTAGGTTACCCTAGAGGAGGAGTGTTGTCTCCTGAGGGTTTTCAGCGGATTGCACCCACAAAATCCATAAAGAAAGAAGACAAATGTTAGTATTTTGAAAACGCATTTTGAAAGAGAAACAAGTTTATGAACTATTTTTGCAAAAATATAAGTGATCTTAGGTCATAAGTCCACCTATAATTATTCTTTCTTAAACTTAGTCTCTATGCAAGATCTTGTCTTCAATTAAGGTAAGAATTCAAAATTGGATTGAATACTTTATCTTTCATAAAACCTAGATAATATGCACACCGTGACAGTGAAGATTTCTGAGATTTCAACTCTAACCATCAAGCCATTTATATATATATACTTTTCTATGCTTTTTTCTTCCTTAGTTTAGGCTTTCTAGTTTACCCTTGTAGCGAGCCTTTAACCGATGACTCCCAAACCAGACGGTCTTAGGGCACCAGATGAGAAAACATCCCTCGGGTTTAAGGTCTCGAGTAAAAAAGGCCACAAAACTAAAGGGGATTATTCTTTTTGATCACCGTTAGGCGTGAATAATTATGCTTCTTGAGGCATAATTCTCCAGCTTAATGAGTGATGTTTTTGATCACCGTTAGGCGTGAATAATCATGCTTCTTGAGGCATAATTATCCAGCTTAATAAGTGATGTTTTATTTATAATTTTTTTCTTTTATTTTTATGGCATTTTGGTCTTTGTTTCCATCCCAAGAAATGTGTAAGTGTGAAGTGCATACAATCTAAGGCAAAAAATTCAAGATAAAAATATCTCACCAATTTTTCTTACTTAGCCTATAATTTCAAATAAGATTTATTATTTCAACTAGGTTTAAGATGTCATAATTAAGGCTTTCTTAATTTCTAAGATACATCTTAATTTTCTTAAAAATAGATCAAAACTTTGTTTCTTATTTCAAAAAGTTTTTATTTTTATATATTTTTTTTTTTTATTTTTTTATTTTCTAAAAGAAGTGTAAAAGAAAGAAGATCTAAAAACTCTATGTTAGTAAACCCTCCCCCACACTTATTTCATGCATTGTCCTCAATGCATCATGATATATGTATGCATGAAACAAAAATGAAGAGGGAAGGAAAAAATTACCTTAAGGTGTTGGTTCCGGTGGTGGTCTGATTGGTCCACGAAACATGGCCCAATCAATCTTATTTTGGTTTTGAGGAACCCACCAAAAATATCATGAATATGACCCACAAGAATGATGTATGCATGTATGATTTTTATTAAGTACATGACCCCATCTAATTTCCATTTTCCATAATAAATTTCAGAGTCAAATTTGTCAAGATCCTTGTCCCAGAATGGATTATGAAATGATAGAATGGTCGACTTGGACTCGGGATGGACAAAAACTAACACTGACTCAGGAAGGTGACTGAAATCAAGTAAAGGTTCAGGAGTCGAAGTGAGTTCATGAATTGGGTCCAAGTCAAGAAAATGAAGCTCAAATCCACAATCATTTCCCCCAGATGGAATGTGACTATCTAAGATTAGTGATTCAAGTTCAGGAGGGTTGGAAATCAAAACTGACTCTAAAATGTTACTCAAATTGGGTAACAAAACAAGAGTTAATAATGATTCAGGTATTTGAACTAAATCACAAAATTGAGGGTCAAAGTCACATTCCACATTGAGTTCAATATCAAAAAATGAAGAACTTGCCAATTTGTCAATGGGATTTTCAAAAGTGTATAATTGGTCAAGTTCAAGATGATCCTCAAGGATGGGTGATTCAATTTCATTATGAATTGGGACAGGATCCAAAGTTGACTCCGGGAAAAGATTGATGTCAGGTAAAGATACCGGAGTCATTATTGAATCAGGAAAAAGAATTGAATCACTAAGTTGGAGTTCAAGATCACATTCCTCATGTAGTTCAATTCCACAAAAATGAGAACTTGCCAATTTATCAATGAGATTTTCAAAAGCAATGAATTGGTCAAGTTCAACATGATCATCAAGGAAGATTGGTGATTCAATTTCACAATGGATGGGTACTGGATTCAATAATGACTCGGGAAATGAAGTGAATTTATGTGAAGACACCGAAGTCATAATTGAATCAGGAAGTAGAATTGAATCATCAAGTGGAAGTTCAGGATCATGTTCATGTTCAAGTTCAATTTCAGTAAAAGGAAAACTTGCCAAAATGTCAATGGGATCTGAAGTTTGGACAAGTTCAGGTGAGTGTGCTGAAATTGAATCTTGATTTTCAAAACTACATGACTCTTTGGTTTTAACAGAGTGGCTAGTGACATTAGAAATAGGATGAGAATGAAGAGTTTGGATCATCAAATCTATGTCACGATTTCTAGCATTTTGAGCATGAGTCATGTCTTCAAGCATCTTTCCATAATTGATGATTTCATTATTTTGATGAAAAGATGAAGTGTTGTCTTGGAAGTGATGGTAAAATTGTGAGTCCATCAGATTTTGTGAGTGTTGTTTGGACTCAAGCAAGAATTCTTTACTCGTTCCCCAAGCAGATGGTTGTTCATTATAATAAGGTGGAACTGAGTAAGACTCTTGAAAATACTGTGGAATTGGAGGGGCAAATGTTTCTTGAAGTTGTTGCTCGACCCTTTGAAGATTGGCTTCTATACTCCTTAGTAACTCAGATTTTTCTTCAATTAGAGATTCAGAAAAAGGAGTATATGAAGCGGAATCGGGAAATGAATACTGTGGACAAGGTGAATATGGTGGACAAGGAATTTGAGAATTTGACTCGGGGTACGTGAATCCCCAATGACTCGGTGAAGAGTTGAAATTATTATGGAAATCATAGTTATTAGATGGGGGGTATGGGTCATATTGGTTCGGATAAGGACAACCCGGTGTATTTGGTTGGTGCATATTGTAAAACACCGGGTTGGAATTATCTGAATATGATGGAGTCGGTGTGAAATATGGATTATTATTAGGATGGAAAGAATTGTTGAATGCCATATCACACAAAAATCACAAACAAAAAGAAACAAACAAATAAACAAACAAAAAGAAAAATTTCTTAACCCAAGTTAAGGTAGACCTATGACCTAGACGACTCCTAACTGATTAGACCGTCCACGGGAGGTTTAGTGTAGACTTTGACCACAAGCTAATCAGCCAGGGAAGGGCAAGGTTGGTGGGAGGTTTTCCGTCAGAGACGTTCCTTAATTAAGTAACCAGCAACCTTCGGGCTTTCGGCCCTCAATCCCTTTCCTAGACACTGATTTTGCAAGAGTAAAATTCTAACACTTTTCCCCTTAGGATAATCTCCTAGATGAGTCCGAGATGTCCCTAGGGCCAACGTCTATTTTTTTATTAAATTAGGCTTGGGTTAGTGAGTGCTTGGGAAAATGATTTGCGGGCTAAGGAAAGGGTAATGAAATCCTCACCTTATCTTATTTACGGGTTATGCCCTTAAAATTGAATTGTGCAAGTGTACAAGAATATATAACTAGAATTCACTCAAAGCATGAAAATCAAGCAAGAGATGATTCCTAGTCTATATGCAATGCAAACATACCTTGCCTCCAGCACTCTTCAACAGTAAAAGTAAAGGAATTGAAAGACACGTGCCTAGAAATGCAAATGTCTAAACAATTTTTTAACTTTTCAAACAATTTTTTTACTGTTGATTAAATTAGCAGGTATATGGTGAAAAATACAGGAATTCAAGTATAGCAGAAGCTGTATTTTGCAGAGCTGGAGACCCTGCAGAAATTTTGTGAGTAGTCAACTCAGGATTGCCGCAGATCCGCGGCAAAAACCAGGATTCCGCGACAAAACTGAGGGATCCTGGTCTCTGCTTTCGAGAGCAGAGGCCCAGGTCCACTTATATGTCACTGCAATTAAAATTTTCCTGTTTTCTTCTCCTGTAACCTGCAACAGAGAAGAAGATTCGTTTAGTTCTTCACTTTAAAGAAAATCCGTTGCTCTCCCCGGCAACGGCGCCAAAATTTGATTAGGACGGGAAAGGTGTTGTATTGTGGAGTATAATTTGCACACAAAATATATTCAATGAAAAGAGAGATAAGGTTTAGAAACAACCTCTCGTGCTTAGATTACTCCACAAATGTATTTATATGTTCAATGTACCCTTTCCTATTTCCGTTATAGCATAGAGCTATACCGAGTCGATTCTCAGGGAGAGCTAGCGATGGAAGCATTACGATCCGTAGTGAAGAAAGTAAACGAAGTGTCTTCTTTGCTTATAAGAATAAAAACAAATGGGAAAATGAAACGAAAGAATGGATGGATATATTCATGGTGGAAAATGTAAAAAGAAATCAAGATCAAGATTGGTTTTGGACTAACAACTAAAAAGAAAGTAAACTTGAAGAAGTAAACCATGACTAGCTTACCTTACTACCTTACCAACACTTACTAAACTCCGTGATAGTGAAGGCGTGCCTCATGTTGATTTCATCGGCGTAGGTTTGTCTTGCGTGTTGATCTAATTACTTTCTCATGTAGATGAAGGGTGGTTTAACCCATCGGAGAAGAGAAGACCATCCAACTTGCAAGATGAACTAAAGCAATCACCCATGAGTTAGTGAAGATGGCAAGGCTAGTGGTTAGCTAGTACATGGTAGAAAAATTAGCTACAAGCCATTAATGAAGAAAAGCAAAGCATGAAGTAAATTGCAAGAAAGTAAAGAAAGCAAGTAAAGAAAGCAATTAAACTAGAACCAAGCTCAAGTAGAGATGAAGAGAATGGATGAATCCTTACATTGCTTCAAGTTGTCACTCCTTGATGTACAAGCTCTCTCTCTCTCTCTTACAATCTCTCTCTTGCAATGATTTCTAGGGAAGAAGAAGAGGGATCTAAAGAACTAAAACCTAGAGAAAAACCTATGAAAATTACAACAACTAACAATTTCTCCTCTCTTCTCCATTCTGTCTTTTCTCGCAAGTCAGGTGCAGATATTTATAGGCTGAGAGAGAAGCTTCAAGAGCCCTTTCTGTTGGCGCAAAATCCGGATCTCAACAACCTTGGATCTGCCGCGTTTTGGCGGCAAACTGCGGCAAAACAGATTCTATTGGGAAACAGAATTCTGTTGTAGGTTGGTTGAGAGGTTGTTATCCACGTGGCCTTCTAGAATCTTCAATTGGCGCGCGGATCTCTCTGGATCTTGGATTCAAATTTGGGCTTTATCTTGATCTTGGATTTAATCCCTTTAATTATTGCTAATTAAAGTAATTATTTGGCTTTCTCTCCATTAGAGTGTGAACCTGCAAATATATAGAGAAGATGAGTAAAAATCATATATTTATTTGCAATATGCATGGGGATTATGTGGTAAAATATGCAATATTGTGTATCAATCAGTGCCTCTCTTTCTTCTCTTACCTTCATTTCCATCTCATGGGTTTTGAGATTACTGATGAAGCCGGAGAAGTCCATCTCCTCCCGATCGTTAAGCTCCTTGAGAGTAGTCGCCTTGACTTCCCAAGCTTTGGGAAGAGCTCTAATGACCTTGCGAATCTTTTGGTCATTGTCGATCGTGTCACCTAGAGAAGATAAAGCATTAGTGATCTTGGTGAAACGAGTGAGCATGTCATCAATGCTTTCACTTTCAAGCATATAAAAATTCTCATATTGAGAACGAAGCAAGTCAATCTTGGATCTCTTGACTTATGACGTTCCCTCATGAGTCACAATTAAAACATTCCATACTTCATATGCAGATTTACAGTTAATAATGCGTGAGAGGTCATCTTCATTAAGGGCTTGGGTTAAAGCATATTGAGCCCTAGCATTAGCCTCATAGTCCTTGGTAGTGTCCTCGGACCATGATCTCTCATCGGTGAGAGGCTCTACAAATTCTTTAGTTATGGCCCTAGCTACTCTAACTCCTAGGGACTTAAGGAAGAGGTTCATCTTGACCTTCCATATGGGAAAGTTCAAGCCATCAAACTTGGGTGGGGACTTGATGCTAGAAAAGTCAAGGGATGCCATGGATAAATAGTATAATGCACAATATATGAAGAATGCAACAAATATATAGCCAAATCTAAGGATCTCCCTAAGGTGGTTAAACCAAATAGTAGGGTTAGGCTCTGATACCAATTGAAATCACCTAAAGGGGGGGTGAATAGGTGATGGCTATATATAAATGGCACAAATGCGGAAATTTAAAATTTAACTAACACAATTAGCTCAAATAAAAGACTTGCAATAAATGAAGCAATCAATAGTGCAAGAATTAAGGAGTTTAGAGTTTAGAGAGATTTGAGCAAACGCAAACACGCAGATATGTTTCCGAGGTTCGAGCCACGCTCTACGTCCCCGCCTTCACACTTGAAGGATTTCCACTATTGAAGATCCCACTGGATCACCAATACAAGGACACACTTGTCCTATCTCTCGTGATGCCGCAACACCACCCGGAGCACACTAGCTCGCTTGAGGCCGATGCCTCTACAACTTCACTCAAGAAGAAAATGATCACACTTGATCAAAAATTCGCTCACTTGCACAATCCTAGAACCAATATGTAGATGAAGAATTATGGGATTGTGTAGTGCAAAAGCTAGAGAGAAGTAGAGGTATAGACTTCAGATGGGTGTCTAGAAATTTAGGGCTTTGGAGAGAAAATCTTTTGTAAAATGAAAGCCTTTTGAAAACTTTTAAATCCTTTGAAAATCTCTTGTAAAAATGTTCTTGATAGTTGTCTAATCATGTTGAAGTGACCTCCTATTTATAGGGGTCAAAAACAGCTTCAGAGATTCGTTGGGATCAAATCCCAAAAGAAAAACAGTCAGAAAATATAGCTGTTGGAGTCTGTCAGAACTTCTGACAGAAGCCGGTCGACCGGCCGGTCGACCGCCAACGGTCAAAAATCCGACCGTTGGGGCTCAGCGGTCGACCGCCCGGTCGACCCAATCTACCCGAGAGTACTGCACAGTTCTCGGTCGACCGGGTCGGTCAACTGACACGCGCATGCACAGATTGTGTGCATCGGTCGACCGGGACGGTCGACCGTTTCTGTCAGTTCTGAAAAATCAGAACTTCCAGAAACCAGAAAATGGGGTTTTTGGAAATGGTCTTGGATATGAAGTTTTGTATCTTGTAAAACTTAGAGTGTGAGCCTATGTCACTACTCTACCAAGTTTGAAACATCTTTATAAAAACTTCTTTGATAAAACTTGTTTTTCCAAATAAACGTTTTTCCAAAAACTTTAAACTATTTTCCAAAAACTTAATTTAAACATGTTAACTCTAAATTGAAAATAGAAATTAAAAATCCTTTTTGAAGTCATGAACCAAATTAAAATGTGTGTGTAGGTGGTAATCCCATAACTCTACTTCTAACATCTAGGTTTTGACAAAATATCTAAAATAAATACAAATCTTGGTATTCTTCATAGTCTTGATCTTGACTTGGTCTTTTCTTTATCGTCTTGTTCCCGAAGCTTTCTATTGTGCTTGGCTTGGGAATGCAAATCTTTGGCGAACTCCAAACTTGTGAGTCTTGATTGTGGAGCCGTTAAATCAACCTGTTTAACCTGAAATTCTTTTCAACAAAAAATTGTTAAAATACATAACTAGATATGGTTTGTTATCATCAAAATATCCATCAAGATATAGGGCTAATGGCCTTTGGGCCAACAGAAATCTCGACCGACCGCACGGGTCGACCGACAGAGAGTTCAACTCTCCTCCAGTTGCTCGGTCGACCCGGACGGTCGACCGGAGGCTCCAACGGTCGGATTCTTGACCGTTGGCGGTCGACCGGACCGGTCGACCGGCAGTACTGACAGATCCCAACGGCTAGTTTTCTGGCAGCCTATAAATTGGGGTTCTTGTCATTGTTTTGAGCCAAGATTTTAGAGACTCTTAGAGCCAGTTTTTCCCATACTTTCAGAAGAGTTTTCTCCACAAAATAGTGAGCAAATATTTCCTATCTAAAGGGAAGATTTTATAAAGAGTGTTAAAAGAGATTTCTTGAGTTTTTCACCAAAGTTTCTTTCCTTGCTTTCTCACAATCACTTGAGCTATCCATTGCCTAATCTGTTCATAGGATTGTGTTGTGAGAGCTTTTGTTAGGTGATCAAAGTGTTTAGATCACCAAGATTCCATTCTTGTAATTTGAGGAGACGGGCAAGTGTGCTCGTGGTGGTTTGGAGTTCGGCTGTGAACTCTTTGGTTTGAGGTACGGCCTCGGCGAGCTAGTGAGCTTGCGTGTGTACGGGACTAGGGAGTCCGAGGGCTTGTAGGTGTTGCGGCACCGAGGAGAGATCCATTGGGATCTTGCATAGTGGAAATCCTTCGTGTGTCGAAGGCGGGGATGTAGAGCAAGTGTGCTCGAACCTCGAGACATACCCTTGTGTTTGCGATTGCTATTCTCTCTCTCTCTTTGTCTCTTGTTATATCTTGCATGTTATTTATTGTGTTCATCTTTATATGCATGATATATTCCTTGTGCTCATATTGATATATTGCTTGGGATTGTGACTAACACTTGTATTCAACCAAGAGAGCCAACGCGGCACCTCAATCCATTCAAGGGGAATCTAGAGGAGTTTGTCCAGAGCCCTTCACGGGGAATTCGACAACACTCTTTGGTTATACGTGGTGTTTAGTGTAAGAAGTTTAATTAGGTCATCTTAGTTTTTAATTCCGCATTATTAGGCATTAAGTGACCATTAGATTAGCCATCACCTATTCACCCCCCCTCTAGGTGAACTTACACATTACATATGAAAAAATCAGGAGATAAACCATCCTTCCAGATCGAGAGGAATGATTAGAAAGAAGAGTGCCTAAAACTACTGCTTAGGCATGGTCGACTTTAAAATATGACCTATTTTCTATGTTGAAGATAGGTGCATGTCTATATACTAGAGAAAAGTGACAAGGCTAAAAAACTTGACATTTTGCCTTTGTCTTTTCTTTAATGTTTAAATCATGCATCATAATGTCTCTAATGTTCGGTCGGCTCAGCATCGATCAACCGTGATGTGATCTGTTGAATGAGAATGCTCTTCTTTGATGTTCTTCCAAACATCATGGATCCCAAACCCTAATCCATCTGATTGATCAAGGTGAAGCGTTGATCAGAGATGTAGTATTAACATGATCTTGAGAAGAGTAACAAAGCTAAAACTAAAGTTTCTAACTTTATTTCTTCAATATTGACATCATTCATCATAATATCAGCAATGTTCGGTCGGGTCGGGTTTATCAATCGTGATGTAATCCGTTGAATGAAGAAGCTCTTCTTTGACGCTCTTCCAAACATCTTGGATCTCAAAGCCTAATCTATTTGAATGATCATAGTGAAGCTTTGATCAAAGGTGTAGTGTTAACCTGATCTTAAGAAGAGTGACAAAGGTAAAACTAAAGTTTCTAACTTTGTTCCTTCAATATTGACATTATGCATCATAACGTAAGCAATGTTCAGTCAGCTCGATGTTGATCGACCGTGATGCGATGCGTTGAATGAAGAAGCTCTTCTTGGCGCTCTTCTAAACATCTTGGATCTCAAACTCTAATCCATCTTATTGATCAGGGTGAAGCTTCGATCAGAGGTGCAGTGTTAACCTAATCTTAAGAAGAGTAACAAAGCTAAAACCAAAGTTTCTAACCTTGTTTCTTCAATATTGACATCAAGCATCATAATGTCAGCAATGTTCAGCCGGCTTGGCGTCGATCGACCGTGATGCGATTTGTTGAATGAAGAAGCTCTTCTTTGGTGCTCTTCCAAGCATCTCGGATCTCAAATCCTAATCCATCTGATTGATCAGGGTGAAGCTTCAATCAGAGGTGTAGTGTTAACCTGATCTTGAGAAGAGTGACAAAGCTAAAACTGAAGTTTCTAACTTTATTTCTTCAATATTGACATTATGCATTATAATGTCAGTAATGTTCGGTCGGCTCGGTATCGATCGACCATGATGCGAATCGTTGAATGAAAAAACTCTTTTTTAGCGCTCTTCCAAATATCTTGGATCTCAAACCATAATCCATCTGATTGATCAGGGTAAAGCTTCGATCAATGGTGTAATGTTAACCTGATCTTGAGAAGAGTGACAAAATTAAAACCGAAGTTTCTTACTTTGTTTCTTCAATATTGACATTATGCATCATAAGGTTAGCAATGTTCGGTCGGCTCAGGGTCGATTGATTGTGATGTGATCTATTGAATGAAGAAGCTCTTCTTTGCTGCTCTTCCAAACACCTTAGATCTCCAACCTTAATCTATCTGATTGATCAGGTTGAAGCTTCGATCAGAGGTGTAGGGTTAACCTGATCTTGAGAAGAATGACAAAGCTAAAACTGAAGTTTTTAACTTTTATTTCTTCAATATTGACATCATGCATTATAATGTCAGCAATGTTCAGTCGGCTCAGCGCCGATCGATCGTGATACGATCAGTTGAATGAAGAAGCTCTTCTTTGACACTCTTCCAAACATCTTAGATCTCAAACCCTAAGCCATCTGATTGATCAAGGTGAAACTTCGATCAGAGATGTAGTGTTAACTTGATCTTGAGAAGAGTCCCTTTAAGGATAGTACTTCTTCAAGAATCTGCCATTGATCAGCATCATGAGCATATCGTCATCCAGAGTTATAAGGCGGTATGCTCCATTTGAGTAGACTGACTCTATTACAAATGGTGCTTCCCATTTGGGTTGGAATTTTTCTTTTGTCTTATGTGTCATAACCATGGGTCTTCTGATAGCTAAGACGAAGTAGCCTTTCTTGAAAATCTGTTCTATGACTTTCTTATTAAAGGCTCTGAAAATTTGAGCTTGATAGACCTTGATTTGTGGTTGGGCTTGTAGGCATTTGTCGTCTAAATCTTCCAACTCTTGGAGGCATAATCAATGCTTCTTTTTGTCCATCATCCTAGTTGTCAAGGCAACTCGCAGAGATGAGATTTAGATCTTCAGTGAAAGTACAGCTTCACATCCACACTGAGAATAATGACGTAGCCTTTGTCGGAGTTTTCACCATTGTACGGTAAGCCCATAAGCATTCGTATAATTTATCTTCCTAGTCACGTTGACTTTTTGAGACAAATTTCTTGAGAAGCTTTCCAATGATTTTGTTAAAAGCTTCTGCGAGACCGTTGGCAGCTGGATAGCACCATTGATGACACACTTTGGATTCTGAATTTATTACAGAACTTTTGGAATGCTTGGCTGACGAATTGGGGTCCATTATCGTGAACAATTCGTCAGGGTACACTAAAGCGGTAGAGTATATGATGCTTGATGAACTTAATCACATCTGATGTCTTTACCTCCTTCAAGGGAACAACTTCTACCTATTTAGAGAAGTAATCAGTTATGGCTAAGATAAAGCGATGTCCTTTGGATGTTGGAGGGCTGATGGGTCCGATAACATCATTCCCCACATCTCAAATATCTATGAAGAGGATGTTGGATGAAGATATCCCGGTGCTTGATGAACAAATTCACCATGGATCTGATAGGCATAGCATCGCTTGGCATTGGCGATGGCGTCAGGAATTATCTTCGACCAATAATAGCCAAGTCTTCTACGCCAATCTCCGAACTTAGGTCCAGGTTGGTGAGCTCTGCACATACCTTTGTGAGCTTCCCTGAGTGTCTCATGTGCCTCTTTATATGAAAGGCAATGGAGCAGGATTCCATTATGCAAGCGATGATACAATGTTCACGTGATTGCATTGTAATAGAATCGAGGAGCATTTCTTCTGATGGCAGCGGCCTCCTTGGGGTCATCCGGCAACATGTCGTCAAGACGAAATCAATGTAAGGAAACCGCCAATCCCTAGATTTGAGACTTGTCGAAGTCTCAAGATCCTCTTTAACTTGAAGGTTTCCTCTTGGAGTTTTACTGTCTTCAAGGGCGAATTTGCAACAGTACAAGTCACGACTGTAAATAAGCACTCTCTCTGTGGCTCTGGCTGGAAGGGCCAATGAAGCAGCGAGAGATGTCAATGCATCTGCATGCGTATTTTGCTGACGCGGTACATGGTCAATGCAGAAGTTTTTAAGCTTCTCTGTCATGTCAATGGTTGCATTGTGATAGGACACCAAGTCTTCATGTCGGACTTCATACTCCCCGCAAACCTGGTTGACGATGAGCTTTGAATCACTATACGCTTCGAGATTTTTGACTCCAATCCCTTCAGCAAGTTACATCCCGATCAAGAGAGCGTTGTATTCCGAAACTTTGTTGAAACACGGCCCAGTTAATGAGAATGCACGAGGGATTACATAATTATATGGGGGAAATAAGTACTACCCCCACACTTGCAACAATATTTCCCCTAGGACTTGTTCTTGACGCTCCATCAAAGAATAGTCGCTACACTTATTCTTCTGAGGAGACATGGGTCACACTAACTTTTGCAATCTCATCTGGGAGATCGTCATAAAGTTTTGAACTTCCTAGAACTGGATGATCGGCTTGGAAATCGGCCACAGCTTGACTTTTGATCACCTTTTGTGGCTTGAATTACATCTCATATTGTGAGAGCAATATGGCCCATTTCGCTAATCTACAATTTAGCAAAGATGGTCTTGTCATGAGTAATCACAAGGGTTAACTCTGGAAATTCCGTGAATGTGTTGCCCCACAAGGTAGTGGCGCATCTTCTGGATGGCGAAGACTAAGGTTAAGCATTCCTTCTCGATCAGGTTGTAACTGTGTTCCACCCCAATCATTGCTTTACTCAAATAGTAGATACATCGTTCATGGTTTTGATCATTGCTCTACGCTAGCAAAGCTCCCAAGGAAAGATCCATAGCTTAAACATATAACAGGAAAGGTTTTCCTAATACTGTAGCTACCAGAACGGGAGGGTGTATAAGATACTCCTTGATCTCTTCGAATGCTTGTTGACAAGCATTGTCCCAAAAGAATAAGAGTCCCTTCTTTATTAGTTTGGTGAAGGGTTGGCAGCGTCATAAAAGATTCAATATAAATCTTCAGAGATAAGCCAATCGTCCCTATAAGCCTCTGAGTTCTTTGAGATTCTCGGAGGTTGCATCTCATGGATGGCACGGACTTTTTCTGGATTCAGGTGAATTCCTTTGGATGTAACAACAAATTTAAGAATTTGCCATTGGCTGCCCCTAGGAAGGACTTGGTTGGGTTCATCTTCAGCTAGTGAGCCCGCATAATGTCGAACATTCAGCGAGGTGATCACCCTTGTTGCGGCTTTTCATAGTGATATCGTCGACATAGTATTCTACAGTCTTGCGTATATGCTCATAGAAGATCGTATTCATGGTGCGTTGATAGATTGCACCAACGTTCTTTAAGCCAAAAGGCATTACTGTGTAGCAGTATACTCCCAAAGGCGTCCTGAAAGCTGCGTGCTTTTCATCGTCAGGGTACATCTTTATTTGATTATTGATTGAGAAAAAACAGAGATATAGTTTAAGGGTTAGAAGGATGTTATCTGGATGGATGCGTGTCTCTGTCTTGCACAATATATCCGCGGTAGCAAGGGCTTTGCGGGTCGAATCCACAGGGAGAGATGCGATGGAAGCTTTTCGGAACGATTTTCTCTAACAGTTAGCTTGGAAAAAAGGATATTGATTGTAAGAAATAGTTTTAGAAGTATAGTTTACTAATCATCTATCACAACCAAAGTATTATTCTAAAAGAAAAAACATCATATTGAATAAAGAATTATCTACCCTAGGGTTTTGATTGAGAATCAAGAAAGATGAATAACAATGTTGTAAACTCTAATTCATGTGCATTAATAAAAATCAAACTATAATTCATCCTAATTTCAAAGCATAGCATAAGAAAAGTCTACTTAACATTATGCTATCAAAGTATTTAGATATGAACTATGAATAACCATTTAAGAAGTGCAACTTAAATTAGTTAAACTCAATTATTAATTTATCTTCAAGAAAACCAATTTTAATCCTAGGGTTTTTAATAATAGATATCAATCAATTCATCTTTTAACTAAACTAGGGTTGATCCAGAGTTAACAAACTATAAGTTTTAATTAGTTAAACATATTTTTTTTTTATGTTTAATTTTTATTATGAATAAGAAAGGTTGCATGAAAATTAAAAGAAGAAAAACAAATAAGCTAAAGCAGAAAAATAAATTGAATTGCAAAATAAGAAAAGTAAAAAGAATAAAGAACCTTTTTATTGGATGTCACCGGCCAATTACAAAGCTCTTCTTCTTCAAAATAACAAAAACGAAAATATAAGAAATTTGAAAAGAAAAGAGGATCTAAAGGAAATCCTAAATTTGAGCCTCTCAGAGCTTCCTTTCCTCTGTTGCTATGCAGGGGTATTTATAGGAGAAAACCAGAGGGATAAGAAGCGTATGAATATAGGAGGAGCAAAATAATTCTGAATTTGAATTCTCCTTTTATCTCCAAACTTGTTTTGACTTATTCGTAGAAATTCAATTCTGTCATGCAACTTGTTATCATATTGATCGCTGAATATATCTTATCTTTCAACTAAATTTGAAAGTTTGATTAACATAAGAGTTGTAGTCCTTCAAGTCTTCTTTTTGGCGCATCTTGAATCATCAAATTTGAGGTTCGATAGAGAAATTATGATTGAAATACTAAAGGGTGTCCAGTCTGAATCTGAATTAAATTCAGATTTTCTCTCCTTTATCTTCATCTTGTGGTGCAAGATGCCTGTCTCAAATAGAAGTCCATCTCTATCTTTAATTAGAATGATGATTCATCTTGTTCTATCTTTCTCCTCCTCTAGATTTGAATAGCAAGAGTCCCACTTTATCCTTCTCTTTAGCAATTAGGAATTCTATTTTATCCTTCCTCTTCCTCCCCTACATTTTAAATTAATAATTTAAAATTCAAGTTTAGATTAAGTTAGATAAGATAGAAGCTTCTAAATTACTACAATTAATTATGCATGTGGGCTTGTGGACTTTTTTGGGCTTTTGGGCTTTAATTGGGCTTCATTTATTTATTCTTTAATTACTCAAGGCGTGCACACATTAAACAATAAAACATTAGTAGTAGTGCTTAATAAAAGAATAAATAGGGAAATATGATGGTAAATGTGATGATAAATATACACTTTTTACTACCTATCACACCCCCACACTTATCTTTTTGCTCATCCTCGAGTAAAAATTAAAAAGAAAAAGAAAAAGTAAAACTAATCTATCCTAACTCACTTTCGTAGGCATCACGATTGCACTTAGCACGTGTAATAAGCCGTTAAACCTCTAGGTTACCCCTAGAGGACGAGTGCTGTCTCGTGAGGCTTTTGAGCAGATTACACCCACAAAATTCATAAAAGGAAAATGTTAGAGATTTAATTAATTTATTTTATATTATTTAAAAAAGGAAAGAAATATTTGAAATATAATTGAAGAAACTAAGTAATCTATAAGTTTTATGATTATCATTTTTATTCATTCTTGAACTTAGTCTTTATACAATAATTTGTTATCAATTTTTAGGTAAGGATTAAAATTGAATTTTTTTATAGTCTCTTTCGCTACCCTAAGTCATATGCATCCTTATGAACATGAATCTTTACTAGGATTCTTTAACTTCGACTCCTATACCTCTTTAAATTTTTTTAATATATATATCTATATATTTTGTATAACTCATCTAATTTTCTTTTTCTTTTGTGTAAGTATAAAGGCTTCTTGAGGCCCTCATACCTAACTAATTGACTATTAGATGTGTTAGTACATATCTAGATGAGATTTCTTAGTTTTCTTAGGTTTTCTAATCCACCCATGTATCGAGCCTAATGTCGGTGGCTCCCAAACCGGTCGGTTTTAGGGCACCGGGTGTGAAAACACCCCACGGACTTAAGGAATCGAGTGAACTAGGCCATAAAACTAAGGACTTTATTTATAAAATCACCTTTAGGCGTGAATACTTATGCTTCTTGAGGCACATGTATCCAGCTTAATTAGTGAAATTTTTTTATTTTTTTTATTTTATATATATTTTTTATTTTAATTTTTTTTATAAGGCACAAGAGTCTTTATCTTAGAATCCTTGATGTGCAAGTGTATTAGGTATGCACATTTCATTAAGGTAAAAATTAAGACTAATTAATTATTCAATTTTTTCTCCTATACCTAAAAAAATCCAACAATTTATTTTATTTTGACAAAGTTTTTAGAAATCCTAATCATGATTTTCCTAATTCTTAAGATTAACTTGGATTTCTTTCAAAAGATAAGTCAAAATATTGTTTTCTTTTTCAAAAATTTTTTTTTAAAATTTGTTTGTTAGTATCTACCTATGTTAGTAAATCCTTCCCCACACCTATCTCATGCATTGTCCTCAATGTATGAATTGATGCATAGATGCATGAAAAAAGAAGAAAGGGAAGGAAAATATTACCTTAAGGTGGTGGTTCCGGTGGTGGTCTGATTGGTCCACAAAGGCGGCCCAATCGAATTTTTGTGGAGTTCGAAGGAACCCGCCAGAAATCTCTCTTATATAACCCACTAAAATGATGAATATATGAATGGTTTTTATTAAAAATGTAACCCCATCTAATTTCCAAATTCCATAATTAATTTCGGAGTCAATTTTGTCAACCGTCTTGTCCCAAAATGGAGTGTGAAAAGATGGAATGATTGACTTGGACTCAGGAAGTACGGGAACTAAGACCGACTCAGGAAAGTGACTTAAATCAAGTAAAGGTTCAGGAGTCGAGATTGGTTCAGCAAGTGGGTCCAAATCAAGAAGTTGAAACTCAAGTCCACACTCATTTTTCTACAATGGAATGTGACTTAATATTGGTGATTCAAGTTCAAGAATGACAGGTGTGGGAATCAAAACTGACTCTAAAATATTACTCAAATCGGGTAACAAAATAGGAGTCAATATTGATTCAGGAATTTGAACTTGATCACAAATTTGAGAATCTAGGTTATATTTCTCACTGAGTTCAGTTTCATAAAAATGAGAACTGGCCAATTTGTCAATGGGACTTTCAAAAGTATGAAATTGGTCAAGTTCAATATGATCATAAAATGGCGATTCAATTTCATTATGAATTGCCACAGGATCCAATGTTGACTCGGGAAAATATTGAAATCAGGTGAAGACACCGGAGTCATTATTGAATCAGGAAGTAGAATTGAATCACTAAGTTGAGATTCAGGATCATATTCATTCTCAAGTTCTATTTCAGGAAATGAATAACTTGCCAAACTGTCAATGTCATTTTCAAAATTTGGAGTTTGGGCAAGTTCAAATGATTGTACTGAAATGGAATCTTGTTTTCCAAAACAAGATGACTCTTCAGCTCTAACAGAATGGTTAGTGACACAGAAATGGTCAAACAGTGAGAATGGAGAGTTTGGACCATTAGATCTATGTCATGATTACGAGCGATTTTAGCCTGAGTCATGACTTCAAGCATCTTTTCATAGTCAATTAGTTCATCGTTTTGTTGTGATTGAACTTGAAAAGATGAAGTGTTGTTGTGAAATTCGTGGTGAAATTGTGAGTCTGTCAGATTCAGTGATTGTTGCTTGGACTCACGCATAATCATTTCCAAGATTGAAGGTTTTCTATTTTGTGATTGTTGTTTGGACTCACGCATACTCATTTCCATCATTTTCAAGATTGATGGTTTTCTATTTTGAACTGGTGGTTGTGAGTATGAATCTTGAAAATATTGTGGACAAGGTGGATAAGGAGGACAAGTTGGTTGAAAATTGGACTCGGGGAAGGCGAATTCCCATTGACTCTGTGAAGAGTTGAAATTGTTGTGAAAATTATGGTCATAAGATTGGGGGTATGGGTTATATTCATTCGGATAAGACCACTCCCGCATACTAGGTTGGTTAAAGTTATGATATGCCGGGTTGGTAATATCTGAAAAAGAGGTCGGGTGTAATATGGATTACTATTAAAATTGGAAAAATTATTGTTATAAGCCATATCACACAAGAAATATTAAAAACAAATAAAGAAAAACAAAAAAAAAATTTAATCTAAGTTAGGGTGAATCTTGACCTAAACGACTCCTAACTTTAGACTGTCTTTAGGAGGTATATTGTCGACCTTAACCACAAGTTAATCGGCCAGGTAGGTGGCAAGATTGGTGGGAGGTTATCCGTCAAAGACGTTCCTTAATTAAGTTACCACCAACCTTCAGGCTTTCGGCCCTTAATCCCCTTCCTAGACACCGATTTGGCGAGAGTTAATTTCGAGCAACTTCCTTCTTCAGCCAATCTTCTAATGAGTCTGAGTTAACCTAAGGCCAGTGTCTAGGCAATTTTTATTTTAGGGTTAGGGTTGTGAGTGTGGCGGAGATGATTTGTGGGTCAAGGAAGGGTGATGAAATCCCCACCTTATCTTGTTTATGGGTTTTGCCCTTAAATTGATTTAGTGCACGTGTAAAGAAATAGACAAGTAGTCACTCAAAAGCAGTAAATCAGCCAAGGGTGCTTCCGAGTCTATATGCAATGCGAACGTACCTTGTCTCCAGCACTCTTCAATAGAAATTAAAAAAATTAAATAGACACGTGCCTATGATGCAAGAGCCTAATTTTTTTATTTATCAACTAATAGGTTACTGTTAATTAGTTAGCAGTATGCAGGGTGATCACAGAGAAAACTTATCAGAGCAGTAAACAGAAATTGCAATTTGCAGCAACCTACAAAAAATTCAGTCAGTAATTCACTACTATAACCGCGGATCCACGACTATTGCCGCGTTTGTGCGGCTAGATAGTAGGCTCTGCTACTCTCCCTTCTAGGGCAGAGGCACAGAGTTGCTATATGTCCTTAGCTGCAGCTAATTTTCCTGTTATCAGATCCTACAAACAGAAAAAAAAATAAATAAATAGTTTTTTTAGAGAATATCGTACCGTTCCCTCCTCGGCAACGGCGCCAAAATTTGATTGAGGAAAAATAGAGATATAGTTTAAGGGTTAGAAGGATGTTATCTGGATGGATGCGTGTCTCTGTCTTCCATAATATATCCGCGGTAGTAAGGGCTTTGCGGGTCGAATCCACAGGGAGAGATGCGATGGAAGCTTTTCGGAACGATTTTCTCTAACAGTTAGCTTGGAAAAAAGGATATTGATTGTAAGAAATAGTTTTAGAAGTATAGTTTACTAATCATCTATCACAACCAAAGTATTATTCTAAAAGAATAAACATCATATTGAATAAAGAATTATCTACCCTAGGGTTTTGATTGAGAATCAAGAAAGATGAATAACAATGTTGTAAACTCTAATTCATGTGCACTAATAAAAATCAAACTATAATTCATCCTAATTTCAAAGCATAGCATAAGAAAAGTCTACTTAACATTATGCTATCAAAGTATTTAGATATGAACTATGAATAACCATTTAAGAAGTGCAACTTAAATTAGTTAAACTCAATTATTAATTTATCTTCAAGAAAACTAATTTTAATCCTAGGGTTTTTAATAATAGATATCAATCAATTCATCTTTTAACTAAATTAGGGTTAATCCAGAGTTAGCAAACTATAAGTTTTAATTAGTTAAACATATTTTTATTTTTATGTTTAATTTTTATTATGAATAAGAAAGGTTGCATGAAAATTAAAAAAAGAAAAACAAATAAGCTAAAGCAGAAAAATAAATTGAATTGCAAAATAAGAAAAGTAAAAAGAATAAAGAACCTTTTTATTGGATGTCACCGGCCAATTACAAAGCTCTTCTTCTTCAAAATAACAAAAACGAAAATACAAGAAATTTGAAAAGAAAAGAGGATCTAAAGGAAACCCTAAATTTGAGCCTCTCAGAGCTGCCCTTCCTCTGTTACTATGTAGGGGTATTTATAGGAGAAAACCAGAGGGATAAGAAGCGTATGAAGGTAGGAGGAGCAAAATATTTCTGAATTTGAATTCTCCTTTTATTTTCAAACTTGTTTTGACTTATCCGTAGAAATTCAATTATGTCCTGCAACTTGTTATCATGTTGATCGCTGAAATTAGCTTATCTGTCAACTAAATTGGAAAGTTTGATCAACATAAGAGTTGTATTCCTTCAAATCTTCTTTCTGGAGCATCTTGAATCATCAAATTTGAGTTTCGATACAGAAAGTTATGATTGAAATACTAAAGGGTATCCAGTCTGAATCCGAATTAAATTCAGATTTTCTCTCCTTTATCTTCATCTTGTGGTGCAAGATGCCTGGTTCAAATAGAAGTCCATCTCTATCTTTAATTAGAATGATGATTCATCTTGTTCTATCTTTCTCCTCCTCTAGATTTGAATAGCAAGAGTCCCACTTTATCCTTCTCTTTAGCAATTAGGAGTTCTATTTTTATCCTTCCTCTTCCTCCCCTAGATTTTAAATTAATAATTTAAAATCTAAGTTTAGATTAAGTTAGATAAGATAGAAGCTTCTAAATTACTACAATTAATTATGCATGTGGGCTTGTGGACTTTTTTGGGCTTTTGGGCTTTAATTGGGCTTCATTTATTTACTCTTTAATTACTCAAGGCCTGCACACATTAAACAATAAAACATTAGTAGTAGTGCTGAATAAAATAATAAATAGGAAAATATGATAGTAAATATGATGATAAATATACACTTTTTACTACTTATCAATTATACCCTGAGAAGTCATCCATGAATGACATCCTCTCAAAATCGCACATATTGTCAATCATAACATCCATGATCGGGAAAGAAAATTCATCTTTAGGACAAGTGGCATTTAGATCTCGATAGTCGATGCAAATCTGAATCTTTTCATTCTTTTTAGGAACGGGAACTATATTGGTCACCCAATCAGGATGTTACTCTTCCCTGAGAAACCAGAGTCTATGAGCTTTTTGACTTCTGATTTGATCACTTCCATAATCTCGGGATGGAACCGACATTATTGTTGCTTGACTAGCTCAGCACCTGGGTTGATGTTTAGGCGATGCATAGCTATCAGGGGATCGAGCCCAGGCATGTCCTCATAATTTCAAGTGAAGACATCTTTATACTTTCATATGAGATGTATTAAATCTTCTTTCTCGTAAGGTGACAAGCTTTCGTTTATGAAAATAGGCTTGGGGTTAGCTTCATTTTCAAGATTTATCTGAGTCACTTTATCCTCAGTGGGTGGTTCGCGTTGTTCAAAGTGTACACCCAAAGAGTATTTAAGTGTTTATTCCATGGATCAGAGTCCGATTGGATCAATTCTTCAGATTTAAAAGTATCTTCTCCGTCATCTTCTAAATGACTAGTTGATACGATGTTCACTGAGAGACTCTCGAAAATACCCCCAATACTAACATCTGAGTCCTATGATGATGTTGTCAATGAATTGTCCTTATAGACTTCTTCTTTAGATTCAAAATCTGACAAGACTGGCGTAGATACATAACTGAATTCTCTTTGGGTCGTGTTATAGCAGTCGGGGTCTTTGCCTTTCAGCACAAATGAATGGAGTATTGCTCTCTTTCTTTTGCCGAAATTAAGGCCCGATCCTTTGGTAAAATCATACCCATTCTTTCCATCATGTGACGTGACTTTTGTCCATAATGGAAGAATTGTGGAGACTCAGAATTACCCCTGAGCTTTTACAAGATATGGGCTCAGACTTGATTTTTTCACATAGAATTGGCTTTTGATCATTTCACATGGCTGGTACTTCAAAGAGAGCTTTTCGTGCGTCGTCGATCTTTTCGCGTACTATAAGGGATGACTTTATTGGTGCACGCAATGATATCAGAGCATCCATTGCAGACCAACGGTCACTGTTTATGTCAGAACTAGTATCTGATAGTACATAATCATAAGCAAATACAGAAAAGTAAGTCAAATTTAAATTTTTATCAATAAACCACTCGCCTTCAACATTAGCAGTGGTATTGAAATCGAGCTTATCAATGCTCGTTACAAGGAGATTTATTTCCCAGAGACACTTTTTTTTGGCTCTGTATCAGCTTTGTTGCCAGAGTCAAGTTCTTCTAGGTGCAGATTCTCATCAGTCTCAAGAGAATCTTGATAGAGAAGGGAATCAGTAAAGTAATTCTCGACTCCTTTGAACAGATGCCTTTCAGTATTCAACGTTCTCACTTTTCCCACTTCATCAACGTATTTCATCACTTGATGAAAGGTTGAGGGGACAATAGAGTTAGGTGAATCCAAGGTCATCTCAGCAACAAGTTATACGAGGTATCAGTATATTACATCAGATCTCAGGTCCCCAATTTAACATTTGAGCTTGATTGTCCCCATCGGGCGTGTACCATTGGTGTTGAATCCATATATGACTGTCTGAGTGGCGCTTAATCGGTGGGTAGGGATCCCCGAATGTTGCATGACCCTGCGGGGCATAATGCTCAATGCGGATCCCGGATCAACCTGAATAGGACTCATTTCAGATGATCCAATATACCATGTGTAATACAAGGGTCTATCATGTTTTTCTTTAACTTGCATGTCTTCTGGGTGAAGGTGATGCCGGGAAACTGCTTCGAGGTGTGGTGGCAATGGTTGCCGTCTTCATCTTTGCATATAGCAGGAATCTGCGTCATGAAAATCTCTACATCTACTAATGCTTCTCTTAAGACATCCTTTGTAGACTGGGAAAGCCTCAGGAGGTCATAAAGGGTGATTCGAGTAGGAATGTTGCTAGCTGAGCCAAGACATCAAAATAGAAGGGAGTTGATGGTTCCACACCGCCTTTCTAGAGAACTTTAACTTAACGAAGCTCTTTCTATTTTTTCAAGGATGGTTTCGTGGACTGCTCGATTGTCTTCTCAGCTGGCTGGGGGGAGTTTACAATTGGCTCATCATACTATTTCAAGTACTGCTTGCCAGATCGAGTCTTCGATGTGGGAGGTGCACTGTGTCAGCAGCAAAGGCGGACTCCTCTTCTCCTGAACTGGTGAGGGAACTAAGAACCTCCTCAGTTTCTCTAGTAGAGATACCCACCACATTGCTGGAGGATGCTTTGGCCTTGCCTTTGGACTTTCTGTTTGTGAAAGTCATCCACTGTTGGCTTTCGACAATGTCAGGATGGACCCATATTGTTTTTCCTCAAAGAGTCATGTTTGAACACATATATTACATAAATATTATTACATTCCTACATATATTCTATAATGAATATTGCAAATAATTTGTCTTAATGTCCTAATTCATACAGGATATGATAGGGAGAAGATAATCATGAAATTTATCCAATTAAATTCAAAAGTTCAAATGAAAGGGGATCGATTCAAATCCAAAGGTTCTAAATGCTATATTATCTGAAAACTGGATATATCAGATAAGATAATATTATGTAATTTTAAGAGAAAAATGAATTGTTTGAAAATCCTATCAGTTTTGCTGAAGATAAATGGATATCTTATCAATTCTAGAAGACAAACTGAAAATCAAAGAGGATAAATGGATAGAGAGAAGATCAACGAATGAGATGAAGCAATTTAAATTCGGATTCAGGCTGGATATAGTTTAGCATTTTAATCATAACTTTCGCTACTAAAACTCAACTCTAATGATTTAAGATGCTACAGAAAGAAGACGTAAAGGGTTACAATTCTTCTGTTGATCACTCGTTCCAATTCTATTATATGATAAGTGATATTCAGAAATTAATACGCCAACAGCCTGCAGATCAGAATTGAATTTCTAGATAAATCAAATCAAATTTGGAGATAAGGGGAGAATTCAAATTCAAAAATATATAGCTAATTCAAATTCAAAAATATATAGCTCTTCTTATCTTAATACGAGTTCTATCCCTCTAGTTTTCTCCTATAAATATCCTCATACCTCGAAGGCAGAAAGGGCACCACTTCAGAGAGAGGTTTATTTTAGATTTTTCTTTTCTTCTTCAATGTAATTTTTATTTTCTTTATTTTATTTTATTTTTAGGCTAAAGAGAGTTACATGATCAAAAGAGAGGAAGAGTGATTATAGAGTGACACTATTGTACTTTTCTTCAAGAAGCTTATATTGAAGGTGACAATCAATGCAGGTTTCCCACTTTTCTTCATTATGCTCGATCTCGCTAAAGCCTTGCTTTCCTTTTGTCTTTTCTATTACTTTGCTTTACTCTATGCTAAGGTAAATTTTATTATGGTTCAACAGTAGAGGTAAATATTCTTCTTTTATTTCTTTTAATTTTTGATTTTTGTATCAACACTTTTCTTTATCTCTTTTTGTTTCTTTTTCTTTTATAATTAAAATAAAACAACACCACCATCTCTTCTTCTACCATCTTCTCTTAACTTAACTTAATATTTTTATTTTCTTTTTATAAACTGAGAAGATAAGTATCAATTAGTTTTTGTGAATTAAAATAAGAAACTTATATAACTCTTCCATCGTTATCCCTCCCTGTGGATCACGACCCGTTAGCCCTAGGCTACACGGTAGAATTGAGCTCCTAGCACTGTTCTAAATTTCTGTATTTTTCTGTACAGGTTTGGCTCGATCAAAATTTTGGCGCCGTTGCCGGGGAGGGATGTTAAGTTTATTTTCTATTTAATTTAATTTAACGAATTAATCCCTTTTTCTTCTTTGTTTTGGTGTACAGAGGCTAATTACAGAAAACTAGGAGCTGCAGTAGACATATTGCTACTCTGTGCCTCTGTCCAAGAAGGCAGAGCATCAGAGCCCACATTGTGGTGAACTATTAACTGTAGTCTCTTACAGGTTGCTTTTCAGAGATTAGCTCTCTGTAGTTATTAGTTTATCTGTTGAACTAACTCTGTACATATTTCTAATGAACAGTAACTTGTTGCTTTGTAAATGCTAAAAAATGTTTAGACTCCTGCATCTCAGGGCATCTGTCTATTTCGTTTCTTTATATTACTGTTGAAGAGTGCTAGAGCAAAGGTATGTGTGCATTGCATATAGTTTAGAAAACATATTTTGAGTGATTCGTATTGCTTGAATGTTCCTTTTGCTTTATACTTGTACACTGCACTAAAAAACTAAGGGCATATCCTTAAACAAGATAAGGTGGGGAAGTCATTATCATCCTTAGCCCAAAAATTATCTCCTCACTCACTAACCTAGTCTAACATAAAATTGAGTAGACGTTGGTCCTAGGGACATCTCGGACTCAAATAGGGAATGACCTAAGGGGGAAGTTGTTAGAAGTTGACTCTTGCCAAATCGGTATTTAAGGTTGGAGACTGAGGGGCGAAACCTCGAAGGCTAGTGGTTTTGCATAATTAGGCCCGTCGCTTTTAAGCGCGGATACCTCCCACCAATCTTGCCCCTACCTGGCCGATTAACTCGTGGTCCGGTTCTGCAATATATCTCCTGTGGATAATCAACTGTTAGGAGTCGTCTAGGTCTAAGCTCTACCCTAAGATAGGCTAGATTTTTTTAATTTTCTTGTTTGTTTATTTGTTTGTTTTTGTTTGTTCTTGTGAAAATTATTCTGATTATAACTCAAATCCATATTTCACCCCAACCTCTTTCAATGATATTACCAACCCAGCATTACATAACTCTAACCATCCAAGTATGACAGATTGGTTTTATCCGAATCAATATATGCCCCAATCCCAGTACTATGAACAAGAATGGGACAATCATCACCACTCTTCACCAAGCCAATGGAGATACAACTCCCCCGAGTCTTACTAACTCCCCCGAGTCTTACTATTAATAACCTTACCAACAAACAGCTTCATAATCCATACCAAGACCAACCTATAGAAGAGAAATCTTCTTTAGAAAAGACTTTTGAAGCCTTCCTTGAATCCACACGACAAGTATAAATCAAGCAGACTCAATTCTCCCAAATAATTCCCAAATCCAAGATCCTTACTCTAATTTCCAAGTCCAACCACAACAAGAAGAATCTGTTGACTTAGAAAAGAATATAAACTCATGATTCAGTCTCAAAATGATTATATTCAATCCCAAACGGATTGTCTCAAATCTCTTAATAGGCTAGAAGTAAAAGTGAGTCATTTGGTCAACACAATTAATGATAGAAATGAGGAAACTCTACCTAACACATTTTCGACCATTCCTGATTCTCTTAGCCATATTGATGAAGAATCATGGTATCTTGGAGATTTTAACAAAGATTCAATTTCACCACATAATTTTGAACTTGACCAACATTAACCCAATGACAAATTGGCAAGTTTTATTTCATTGAACTTGAAGATGAATATGACACCGATTGTCAATGTTGTGATTCAGTTCCACTTTTTGAATCTATGCTGACTTTGGTATCCTTATCCGATTTGGACCCAATTCCGAAGCCAACACTGATTCCTATCCCCGTAGAGCTTGAACATGAACCAACTATATTGGATAGTCACATTCCATTGTTGAAAAATGAATGTAAACTTGAATTCTATGATTTGGACCAAACCCATGAACCAACTCTGACTCTCGAACCTAAACTTGATTTGAGTTTTATTCCCGAGTCAGTATTGGCTCATATTCCTTTCATTGTTGAGCTCAAATCATTCATTCCACAAAACCACATTCCACATTTGGACCAAGGTTTAGATCAATATGACTCCGTGATGATACCCCAAGATTGGTCATATAACCGGGAAAAATTTCGTGCTAGGATCTTGCATGATTATATTCATATTGGGGAATATAAAAATGTTAAAAAGAAAGAGGTCATAAAAGATGGGTTTCATAAAATTCACAATATCTAGATTGGACAGAAACGCTTGGCCCAAAAAGATCACTACCGGAACCACCACCTTGAGGTGAAAAATTTCCTTCCCTTTCTCCTTTTTCATATATTATTGCATTTCATTCATACATTGAGGACAATGCATGAGTTAGGTGTGGGGGAGGGTTTACTAACATGCTAACTTCACTAGTTTAAAAAAAAAATTCTTTCTTTAAAACTTTTTAAAAAGGAAAATAATACTTTGACTTATTTTTGTAAAAAATTAAATTAATTTAAAGGAATAAAGGATCATAATTAGGATTTCTTATACTTGGTCAAAATAAAATTATTTGTTTGATTTTGAGGTTGGAAGAAAAATTGAAAAAGTAATTTAGTCTTAATTTTTACCTTGATGAAATATGCATACTTTATACACTTACACACTTAGGATTCTAAAACAATGATTCTTATGCCTTATATAAAAAATATATATATATACATATATCAAAAAAAATCCTCTGATTAAGCTGGGTATTTGTGCCTCATAAATCATAAGTATTCACGCCTAAAAGTGATTCATATAAATAAAAATCCTTAATTTTGTGGCCTTGTTTGCTCGAGTCCTAAGTCCTTGGGGTGTTTTCTCACCCGCTGCCCTAAAATCGTCTGAGAGTCACCAACCAAGGCTCATTACATAGGCGAATTAGAAAGCTTAATAGAACTAAGGGATATTACCGCCATAAATTAAAAAAAAGAGAGGGAAAATAATAAGGCATAAGAGTTAGAGTTGAAGAATCCTGAGCCAAATTTTCACGCTCACAAGGTGCATATGACTTAGGGTAAAATAATGGACTAGATGAGAAATACAATTTTAATCCTTACCTTGATTGAAAATAAGTTTTTGAATTTAGACTAAGTTTAGGAATGACTAAGTTTTGATAATCGTATGACTTATAGATTAATTAAAATTTTACATTAATACTTCAAATATTTTTTTCTTTCAAAATATGTTTTCAAAAAAATACTAACAATTCATTTCTTTTTCTTCATGGATTTTGTGGGTGCAATCCACTGAAAACCCTCACGAGATAAAACTCGTCCTCTAGAGGTAACCTAGAGGCTTAATGGCTTGTTACACGTGCTAAGTGCAACCGTGATTTTACAAAAGTGAGTTAGGTTAGGTCAGTTTAGTTTTTCTTTTCTCTTTGTTTTGCTCGAGGACGAGCAAAAGATAAGTGTGGGGGTATGTTTGGACACATATATTGCATAAATATTATTACATTCCTACGTATATTCTGTAATGAATATTGCAAATAACTTGTCTTAATGTCCTAATTCATGCAAGATATAATAGAAAGAAGATAATCATAAAATTTATCTAATTAAATTCAAAAGTTCAAATGAAAGGGGATCGATTCAAATTCAAACGTTCTAGATGCTATCTTATCTGAAAACTGGATATATCAGATAAGATAATATTATCTAATTTTAAGAGAAAAAAGAATTATTTGAAAACCCTATCAGTTTTTCTGAAGATAAATGGATATCTTATCAATTCTAGAAGACAAACTAAAAATCAAAGAGGATAAATGGATAAAGAGAAGATCAACGGATGAGATGAAGCAATTTAAATTCGGATTTAGGCTGGATACAGTTTAGTATTTTAATCATAACTTTCGCTGCTGAAACTCAACTCTAACGATTCAAGATGCTACAGAAATAAGACTTAAAGGGCTGCAATTCTTCTGTTGATCACTCATTCCATTTCTATCATATGATAAGTGATATTTAGCAATCAACACTCCAACAGCCTGCAGATCAGAATTGAATTTCTGGATAAATCAAGTTTGGAGGTAAGGGGAGAATTTAAATTCAGAAATATACAGCTCTTCCTATCTTCATACGCATTCTATCTCTCTTGGTTTCTCCTATAAATATCCTCATACCTCGAAAGCAGAAAGGGCACCACTTCAGAGAGAGCTTTACTTTAGGTTTTTCTTTTCTTCTTCCATATAATTTTTATTTTCTTTATTTTATTTTATTTTTAGTCTAGAGAGAGTTACATGATCAAAAGAGAGAAAGAGTTATTATATAGTTACACTATTGTAATCTTTTCTTAAAGAAGCTTATATTGAAGGTGACAATCAATGGAGGTTTCTGACTTTTCTTCATTGTGCTCGATCTCATCGAAGCCTTGCTTTCCTTTATTCTTTTCTATTACTTTGCTTTACTCCATGCTAAGGTAAATTTCATTATGGTTCAACAGTAGAGGTAAATATTCTTCTTTTATTTATTTTTATTTTTGATTTTTGTATCAACACTTTTCTTTATCTCTTTTTGTTTCTTTTTCGTTTATAATTAAAATAAAACAACACCCCCATCTCTTCTTCTACCATCTTCTTTTAACTTAACTTAATATTTTTATTTTCTTTTTATAAACTGAGAAGATAAGTATTAATTAGTTTTTGTAAATTAAAATAAGAAACTTACATAACACTTCCATCGCTGTCCCTCCCTGTGGATCACGACCCGTTAGCCCTAGGCTACACGGTAGAATTGAGGACCTAGCACTGTTCTAAATTTTTATATTTTTCTGTGCAGGTTTGGCTCGATCAAGTAGGAATAGGAATAAGACCTTTTTTCTTCTGGGTATGAGGATTAGTATTGACCACTCTTAGTTCCCTTTTCGAGATGGGAACCACTCCAGTTGGCTCTTGCGGGAGATCCCGACCAAATTGAATAGGTGATGTAGCTGTCACGTTAGAAATCACCTTCTTCTGCTCTGGATAGAGCTTCAGTACCTCTGCGTCGATCAAATCCTGAAAAACATCCTTGAAGATGTAGCAATTCTTAGTAGGGTGTCCAACATCCTGTGGTATAAACAATAGTTAGGATCATCTATTTTCCCACTTCTTCAGGACGTCTAGACTCTGGCAATTTGAGTTTGTTACACTTTTGGAATAACTTATACAGAGAGACCACGTGCTTATCCTTGAAGGAGTATAGTTTATTGGCACGTGCTTAACCGAGAGCTCCACTCCCTCTGACTGATTGGGGCTTCGAAGGTGACTTAACCACCATTGCTAGAGTATCTCTTCTTTTAGGTTGAGAAGATAACTCTGGAGCGCGCCGCATTAGTTTGCTGGGTCTTGGTTTGCTGTCCTTTTCTTCAGCCCTGACCCTAACGATAATTTCTTCTGCCTTTTCACCTTATAGCACCAACTGCTTCCAAGTGCAGCATTCTGCCACTCCTATTTGAGTGAGGAGGGCAGTCTGCAGATTATGGCGACATGTCTCAATCAGTGTAGACTGGGTAATGTCGCTGGGACAGCGAAGTGCCATGATCTGAAATCTTTCGACGAAAGTCTTGATAGACTCTTCCTTCTTTTGCTTGGCTGGAAGGAGAGTTAGCACTGAAATTTCTATATTGTCTTCAAAGAAATAAGCCAGAAATAACTTCTCGAGGTCGGCCCATGTCTTGATCGAGCCGACAGGAAGTTTAATGAACCATTCAAAGGCAACCCCCTTAAGAGTGCCAGTGAACAAACGAGACATGATGGCATCGTTTGATACTACATTCCTCATTTAAGATTTGAAGTAATATATGTGTTGGTTCGGTGACTCTTAACCATTGAAAATATGGAGGTTCGGTGTCTTGAACTTAGGAGGGTAGGGAGTTGTGTCCCATTCTGGTGGGTAGGGCTAAATTATCCTCACATCTTGAAGACCGCCTCAGTTTGCTAAGGCATCGAGACGTTGCTCTAATTTACTCATCCTCTTGGAATGACTATTTCTGTTTTCTAAGTTATCCTCCTCTACGGATGAAGATTTGGAGGTTCAGAGTTGGAATGCTCTTCACTCTCAATGTTTGCAGAAAATGAGCTCTCCCCTTTCTTCTTTTTGCCCTTGGACTTCTTTGAAGGAGTTTTGTCCTTTTGTTTCCTTTTCTCCTTAAGCAGTTGTAAAAGCATCTGCTTAAGTGTATTGATAAATTCTTGTTGAGCTCAAATCATATCGAGTTGTTTCTTTAGACTCGGGTCTACTTTTTAAACTGCCTGGCCACTACTTCGGGAGTGCCCGCCATGTAAGCAACGACTGTTGTCTCTGAACTAGAATTCGAAGACTGGGATTCGATGATGCTTTTCGTTCACCTCAATTCCCCTGGCCAACAGACTGTAGTCGACTAGGCAATCGTTCCCGTATAGGTTCGAGTGTGTTGGTAAACCCTTTCAGGTTCGACAAGAATATCCTTTAAACCTTAAAATCAGTTAACGTCTGACTCTTTGGAACTGACAATCAGTTGCTTCCCTTTGGACTTGCTTGCTGTGAAACTTGGCCCCACCATGTTTGCAGTCAGTTTCGGGTATTCAATGTCGGGGAATGACTTCTTCTTTCGGGATCGTCGTCTCTTGGTTGAGCTTGAAGCGCTGATAATCGGCTAAAAATCGAGGGCTTGGTTATCTGAAAGCCACAATAGCAATCAGAAAGTACTACTGAGATGAGCCGCTCGCGGTGACATTGAAGAGTGATTTGGTGGACACTCATCTTCCTTGTCATTAGTCCCTCAGGTCCATCGCAGGGACATTTGAGGAACAAGCCTCAAACCCGTGAGGGTGAGGACTATGGCTCTTTATGTCTGTAACGCCCCGATCCTACGGGTACGGAGACGTTACTGCAACATATATACGTAGGTCAAAAATACCCTCAGATATATGCACTAAGCATCAGTACAAGTAAGAATCAGAGTATGGAAGCACGTAGTGCATTATATATATAACTTAATCGTACAACAATAGCAATCAGTGTTGCCTGTTATTCTAATCATTTCCTTCCAGTGTCCCATACCACTATCAGTTCATACTGGGTCCGCACTTTGGTAGAACCCAATCCGAACTTTTATATACGGACACCATTATTCGGATGAGGAAGTGATTCAATAACACCCACTCCTGACTTTATTATTGTTTGCTAATTAAGTTATATTTGATACAGGGTCATGTGTTGACTCACAAGCATGCTGATACAAATTAGTAAGCAAGAGGTCAGAAAATCTAATAATAAACATCAGTATCGTCTGATATTTCAATCATCTCCCTACCAGTATCTCACACCACTAGTAGTCCGTACTAGGATGTGTACTCTAGTAGAATTTATTTGGATCTGATATGTGAGTACCAGTATCCGAATGAAGGAGAGACCAAATATCCTATGTTCCTAACATTATTATTGTTACATGTCAGGTGCTGGATCAGGAAAGGTAGGAAGCCACGAATGTGGCAGTGGATACCTAGAGGTGGCCCCTACGAAAATTAAAAGGTGGCCCCCACCACGTGTATGGTGCGGCACTTTGCTCCGTGTAGCACTTAGCTCCATACCATATGCATTTTGGGTAACAGGTGCAAAGAGGTGGATACCTAGGGTGGCCCCCACCACATATATGGTGTGGCACTTTGCTCTGTGTGGCACTTAGCTCCACTCACCATCCCTCTGGATTCAAGTACGAGAGATGTGATACCGATAACAAGTTAGAAGTCAGATATCAGTTGTCAGGCGATTAATAGGTCAGGTGACAGGAGACAACGTGGTAAATTTTAGCACATCAAGTGAAAGTATGTCAAGCGATACAGGAAAACAGTACTGATATAAGAGATCGGTACGAGTACCGAAAAATCATGCAATCTCTAGAAAATAGTATAAGTAAGATTTCAAACTCTTCACAACTATTAATGGAAGAATAGATAAACTGTCAAGCAAGCAATTAGCAAGCAAGGGAACATCCACATGGAGCAAGCAAGCTGGGGCGCGAATAGCTAACAGTGTTTAGTCACTAGAGCGTTTGACGGAGCTATTGGAATGACTCGGCTTAAAAGGTGAGTCTAAAATCCGATAAAGTTCCGCCTAGGTGAATCTAGTGCTAAAGCGTTGAGCGCTATGCATGCCTATCGGGCAGAGCATGAGAGACCTAATGGTCTAAGCGCACTCCTCTTTTGAGGAAGTGAAAAGAGGAGTGCGCGAGAGCCCGGAGGCTAAAGTACCTCAGAAGGTGTTAATACCAAACATGCACATAAACAGGATAACAAAACATGATAGGCAATAACGGCTAGCAATCAAACAAGCGAAGATAGACAAGCTGGAACGAGGCTAGCGTACAACGCTAAAGACTATCACGCTCGGTGTGGTTACTGCTCGTGGCGAAGCTAGCACGGGGGTCTGGTGGCGGTAATCCGCTTTGCATCACCCGTGACAAAGCTGCGCACAAGGTGTAACTACGCTCAGGCAGAGTTAGTAGGAAAGCGCTGTGCACTAGACTCGCCTACCAGGCGGAGCATGAGAACCCGGAGGCTAAACGCAATCCGAAGTTTTGGTATAGAAAGCCTGGAGGCTAAACGCAACCCGAAAGCTGGTTATAGTACATGCAGGAGTGTTAGTATCAAACACACACATATAATAAAGTAGTAATAGACAACATCACAGGCATGGCATATGTACATGAAGTAATTTATTCTAGTACAAGCATTCGTCACAGGCATATATATGTACAATGCTGGGCACACGACCGCACATAAATATAGATAAAAGATATAATACGGAATACAATTTAAATGCAGGGGATAAAATACAAGTGTTCCCCAAAATATAGTCAACCCGTCAAAGCGGGGACACCCAATAAAAAGGCGAGGACACCAGCCTAAATCTTTAGAAAAAAGCCGTGAAGTCTCGGAGTCTCAAAATACATGCACGCCACCAATATTTATATTTAAAATATATATATATATTTAAAGAGAGAATAAGAGAGAGGAGAGAGAGGGGAGGTAGAGAGAAAGGGTTCTAGAGAGAAAGAGAGAGCTAAAGAGAAAGAGAGAGCTAGAGAGAAAGAGAGAACTAATCACAGAGAGACAGAAACAGAGAGAGAGAGAGAGAAAAATGGAGAGAAAGAGGAGAACAGATCAGAGAGAAAGAAAGAGATAAGGGAGAGGAGTAGGAGAGAGAAAAGAGGGGGCAGCAACCCCCTCTGTCCAGGCCATGACCAAGGCCAAAGGTCCTGGCCCGGCCGTGCCCTGGCCCTGTAGCCGCGCAGCCAGAAGGCTCCATGGGCGGCGCCGGCCGCCCCAGGTAAACAGGGCTGGCGCCGGCCATCCCAAAAGGAAGAGAGAGGGAAGGGATGAAGTTGTAGGTGGGGGTGAATTTGTGGGGGAGTGAACTTGATGGTAGAGGGGGTAGATTAACTGGAAGAGATAATGAATAAGGTGTTGTGGTTGAAATTGGAGGTGAAGAAGGAAAAGGGAGGTGTTGGGGAGTTTGGTTAGGGTGGTAGATGGCTGGATTTAGGTGGTGGATGGTGGTGAAAGAAGCGGTGGTTGTGAAGGAGATGATGATGGTGGTGATGCTTGGTGGAGTGAATGGATGAGATAGAGGAAGGAGTGGCTGGAGTTAGGCTCGGCCATGGGTGGCTCGCCAGCCAGGGGTGGCACCAGAGGCGCGGCAAGGTAGTGGTGTCACTGGTTCAGAGAAGAGAGGGAGAGAGGGAAAGAAGAAGGATAGGAGAAGAAAGAGAAGGAAAAAGGAAACAAAAAAAGAAAAGAAAAGGAAAAGGGGAGAGAGAGATTGAAAGGGAGAGATTGAGGGGATGGGCAATAAATAAGGGGGAGTGGTCAGCAGGTGGATGATGGGGGGGAAAGAAAAGGAAAAGAAAGAAAGAAATGAAAGATTCTAAAAAAATAATAATATTATAATAATATTATAATAATATTGAAAAATATCGACTGTCCTAAAAAAATCCCAAAAATACAAAGAGGTTGAAAACATCACCTAGAGAAATAAAATGAAATCAATTTTTCAAATAAAATCCCATTTTCAAATTAAAAATCTTGAGTGATACTGGCCGACACCAAATCCGACCGAGTTTTGATAAATTCAGAAAAATCTCCAAACATATATTTAGATAGAAAATATGATTCTAAGAGATAATACGAAAGCAGTTTCTAGAAATTTAACTTTGTTTATAAATTAAAAATCTGAGAATCGATCGACGATACCGGTCAATACTGTTTTGAAGATTTTGCAGAATAATTCTGAAAATTTCCAGAAAATTATGAAAAAATCTAAAATATTAGAAAGCGATGTTTGAAACTAAAATCGATCAAATTTAACTACTGAAAAGACCATATCAATCAATACACTAGGATCGAGTCCCCGGTTCAGGTTAGGGCTGACTCCAAGCCCACGAATCTGGATCCAATAAAAAGCAATCACATAAATAATCATAAAACAAAAACAAATACGAAAATAAATAAAAAAATATGATTGAAAAATCTGAATACGTATCTAAGTACATATTCCAGGAACGGTGTTACATTCAACCCACCTTACAAAAATTTCGTTCTCGAAATTTCGATAAGAGGAAAATGAACACGGAAAGGATAGGGATGAGGATTATACCAATTAAGCTATGGCTAACTAAGGGTAATGCTCCCAAATTTATTGAACAATAATCAGAACATAGACATCTTTGCACTTCTTGCTGTATAAATCTTCGAACGATGCCAAATAATACTGACTCGAAATCACTTCTTTATCTGAGAGGCATGAAGCTGTACTTGATGAAGTCTGTAATAGAATTCCCAATGTTCGGTATGTTTTCTATTACTCTGAGAATAGACCAGAATGCCGAAGATGAAGAAAACCCTGCTAATTTGAGCATAAATAAAGAAGACCGATGATTAAGAATTTTGAATACTGGGCGTCGATCACTTTAAAAGATATAGCCAAGGATATAGAATACCCGTAGAGAATCCCGAATGCCATGCCTGTAATGTTGTCTATTACTGCTTTATTATATGTGTGTGTACGACACTACCACTCCTGTAGGTACTATACCCAGCAAAAATGAAGAAAACCCTGATAAATCTAGTGATCGAACACACATATATAATAAACCAGTAATAGACAACATCACAGGCATGGCACATGTACAGGAAGTAATTTACAGTAGTACAAGTATTCGTCACAGGCATATACATGTACAATATTGGGCACTCAGCCACATACAAATACAGATAGAAAATACAAAATGGAATACAATTTAAGTGCAGGGGATAAAATACAAGTGTTCCCCAAATATAGTCAACCCGTCGAAGCAGGGACACCCAATAAAAAGGCGAGGACATTCGCCTAAATCTTCTAAAAAGTTGCGGAGTTCCAGAGTCTCAAAACACGTGCATGCCACCAATATTTATATTTAATATATATATTTAGAGAGAGAATAAGAGAGATGAGAGAGAGAGGAGCTAGAGAGAAAGGGTTCTAGAGAGAGAAAGAGATAGCTAGAGAGAGAAAGAAAGAGAGCTAGAGAGAGCTAGAGAGAAAGAGAGAAACGGATGAGAGAGAGACAGAAACGGAGGAGAAGAGAGATAAAAACAGAGAGAGAGGAGAACAGATCAGGGAGAAAGAAAGAGAGAGGGGAGAGAGCAAGCAGGAGAGAGAAGGGAAGGGGCAGCAGCCCCCTCTGTCCAGATCACGACCAGGGCCAAGGGCCCTGGCCTGGCTTTGCCCTAGTCGCAGCCACGTGACCAGGAGGCTCCGGGGGTAGCGTCGGCCGCCCCAGGTGGACAGGGGTCGCACCGTCCACCCCAAGAGGAAGAGAGAGGGAAAGGGGGTGAAGTTGTAGGTGGTGGTGAATTTGTGGGGGAGTGAACTTGATGGTAGAGGTGGTAGATTGAGGTGGAGGAGATGATCAATAGGGTGTTGTGGTTGAAATTAGAGGTGAAAGAGGAAGGAGGAGGTGTTGGAGAGTTAGATTAGGGTGGTGGTGAAAGGAGTAGTGGTTGTGAAGGAGATGATGATGGTGGTGATGCTTGGTGGAGTGGATGGAGTAGATGGTGGAAGGAGTGGCTGGAGTTGGGCTCAACCATGGCTGGCTCACCGTTCAGGGATGGCATCAGAGGCGCAGCCAGGTGGTGGTGCTGCTGGTTCAAAGAAGAGAGGGAGAGAGGGAAAGAAGAAGGATAAGAGAAGAAAGAGAAAGAAAAAGGAAAAGAAAAAAGAAAATAAAAGGAAAAGGAAAGAGAGATTAAAAGGGAGAAATGGAGGGGATGGGAAATAAATAAGCGGGAGTGGTCGACAGGTGGGTGATGGGTGAAAATAGAAAAGGAGAAGAAAGAAAGAAATGAATGATTCCAAAAATAATAATAATATTATAATAATATCAGAAAAGATGACTATTCCAGAAAAATCTCCAAAAATACCCAGAGATAGAAAACATCACCCTGAGAAATAATTTGAAATCAGTTTTTAGAAATAAAATCTCATTTTCAAATTAAAATCCTAAAATCAATCAGCGATACTAGCCGACACCAAATCCGACTGAGTTTTGATAAATTCATAAAATTTCTCAAAAATATATTTAGATAGAAAATATGATTATAAGAGATAATGTGAAAGAGATTTTCAAAAATTCAACTCTGTTTGTAAATTAAAAAGCCCAGAATCAATCGACAATGTCAGTCAATACCAGTATTAAATATTTTGCAGAATAATTCTGAAAAAATTTAGAAAATCATGAAAAATATAAAATATTAGAAAATAATGTTTAAAACTAAAATCATTCAAATCTAACTACTCAAAAGACCAAATCAATCAGCACACTAGGATCAGGCCCCAGGTTCAAGTTAGGGTGGACTCCGAGCCCACGAATCCGGATCCAATGAAAAGCAATCACATAAATAATCATAAAAAAAAATACCGAAAGCAAATCAACAAATACAATTGAAAAATTAGAATACGTATCTAAGTACGTAAATGGGGTGTTACAATATCTTAAAAACATGCCATTCCGAACGGGCCTTATTCTTTTGTTGAAATTGCGGACCTCACGTGGTGTTGAAACACGGACCTCCAGCGTTGGTTGGATTTGTCTCAGAGTGGGAATTGCATTTGGTATTAGAAATGTGAGAGTCGCATTCTGGTCAGGCAGAACGCGGGTCTCGTATTTGGATGCTGAGACGCGTGGTTGAGGAACACGGGACTCGCGTTTTGAAACAGAAATGCAGTCCTCGCATTGTTTGAGAAAAATATGGGTATGAATCTCGCGTTCTGAATCTGCAGAACAGATTACGTCTGCAGAATTTTTGATCTGTTGTTGATGAACACGATGCTTTCATCAACGTTCAGCATTCCGGTTGAGTCGCAAGGACTATTGGAAACCCTCAGCAACCTGAAGTTATAGAGTTTGGAGAGGAGAAGGATGGCAGAATGGATTTTCACCATCATTTTAATCGTGTGTCGACGTATTAGCCCTGCTGGTCTCTTGAGAGATATTGGCGTGGACTACGTGGGCTGCTCGGGAGGCTTTTAGAGCCTCGTTAGAAGTGGCACTGCTTGCGCTATGAGCAGAAGTACGGGCCACTTTTGGGAAAATCTCTGAAGAGATTCGAGAGCAGGTCCCTGAAGAGACTTTGCAATACTGCCGCATTATCTTGGGGCTAGCAGATCCTGAGGAAAGGAATTTCTCGAACTTTTCTTGGTCGAATTCAATGACAAGGGATTCCACCGTCTTCCTGAGGAGCTCAACATCAGCTTGCACCATGGCATCTCATCAGTAGAAACTAAATTCCCCAGCGGAGTAGCCATCTTTTGTTTGGTCGGAAAAATAATGTGAAATAAAATTTCTTTGAGTGAATGAAAGATTACAACAGAATAATTCTGATTACAAAAGAGGGGATAATATCTAGATCTCGCCTTTGTTTAGAGCTGGGTTCTTGATGTGGTGATGGAGACTGATTCTTGTTCTCCATTGAGCGGTTGAATGACAAGCTTCTCTCTGAGGTGCTCTCAAAAAGTAATCAGAAAAGAGCTTTGTTTTTAACACACTAAGTGTTTAGAGTCTACTGATTTCTCCTTTTCTCTTACTAAACCTCTGTGGTTGAAAAGCAAGAAGCTTTTAGCTTGAGAATTCTCAGCTCTCATTCTCAGAAAAAGCCTCTCACTCCTTCATAGCTCTTGAGGCTATTTATAAGGATTAAAGGGCATAATTGTCCCCTAGAATCCCTCCATAAGGGGGGTTAACTCCCATATTATATGGGGAGTTAATTGACCCAGTAATGGGGTCAGTTACAACAGAAATGCGGGTCTCGTACTGGATGCGGATATCACGTTGTTGTGTAGACACGACACTCCAAGTCCCCGTCTTAATCAGAACGCCGAGTTGGTCAGACCCGCATGAGATGCGAAACGCGGAGTTGCTCAGACCTTTGTGAGACACGAGACGCAGAGTTGCTCAGACCCGTGCGAGACGCGAGATGTGGAGTTGCTCAGACCCATGTGAGATGCGAGACGCAGAATTGCTTAGACCCGCGTGAGATGTGAGACGCGGAGTTGCTCAGACCCACGTTTTGAAGTCCACGTTCGTCCATGGACGCAAGATTCGCATTTTAGTTGAAACGTGACCTTTGCATTGGAGTAAGGCCCGCGTCTTAAGGACTTGTCTCTTCATGATTTTTAGACAACCTATAGGGGATACTCTTCTGCCACGGAAACACTGCAGAAGCCGCATTTACGCGACAGTTTAGTAGAACTACTAATTGATTTTTCTTGTAGGTTCATTTACACTGCAAGATACAACTTCTGTAGCCTTTAGATTTTCTTTTACTATATTCTGCACACTATTCTAAGCTCAACAGTAACTTGTGATTGCTAAATGCTAAAAAATAGTTTAGACTTTGTATTAGGGCATTTGTCTAATTTCATTTACATTTATATTACTGTTGAAGAGTGCTGGAGAAAAGGCATTTGTGCAATGCATGTAGCTTGAAAAACACAATTGGGTGATATATATTACTTGAGTGTATTGATTTGGCTATATACTTGTACACTCACACAAAAATGATTAAGAGATTGTTCTATAAACAAGATAAGGTAGGGAAGTCATTACCCTTCCTTAACCTAAAAATTATCTCCTCACTCACTAACCCAACCTAACTAAATTGAGTAGCCATTGGCCATAGGGACATCTCGGACTCAATAGGAGATTGACCTAAGGAGAAAGTTGTTAAAGTTTGACTCATGTCAAATCGGTGTCCAAGGTTGGGGATTGAGAGGCGAAATCTCGAAGAACAGTGATCTTTCCCCTACTTGGTTGATTAATTTGCGGCCAGATTACTACAGTATATCTCCCGTGGACAGTCTAAATAGTTAAGAGTCATCTAGGTCTAAGGTCTACCCTTATTTATGCTAGATTTTTTCTTTTTTATTTGTTTGTTTTTGTTTTTGACATTTCTTGTGTGATATGGATTATAATTATAATTTTTCTAATGCATATAGTTATCCATACTTCACCCTGACTTCTTTTGACTCAGATAATACTAACTCGATATTTCATAACTTTAACCAACCAAGTATGCCGGATTGGTCTTATCCGAATCAACATATGCCCCAGTCCCAATATTATGAACAATATTGAAACAATCATCTCCACTCTTCACCGAGTCAGTGGGGATAAATCTTCCCTGAGTCATTTTATCAACCACCTTACCAATATTCATATGATTCTTATCTAGGATAACCAATAGAGAAAAAATCAACTTATGATAAGATTCTAGAACACGTGCGTGAGTCCGAGCGACAAGTCCAAAAATTGAAAGACTCACAAGCCCATCAAGATTTCCAAATCCAAGATCCTTACTCTATTTTTAAGTCCCAACACAACAAGAAGAAGATCCGATTAACTAAGAAGATAGGGTAAAAAGCTTTATTCAATGCCAAAATGATTTCACCAAATTATCTTTTGATTGTAACCAGTCTATCAATAAGCTAGAAGCACAAATGAGTCATTTAATCAACATAGTAAATGATAAGAATGAGAAAACTCTACCTAACTCATTTTCGATCATTCCCGATTTCCTTAACCAAATTGATAGGAACCAAGAATCAGGGTGTCTTGAAGACTTTAACTAAGATTCAATTTTCTCACACCAACTTGAACATGATCAATCCCAAACCTTTGACTAATTGATAAGTTTTCACTTCAAGAAAATTGAACTTGATTGTGAATGTGAACCCGATCCATAACTTTGTGATTCAGTTTCTGTAATATCCCTAATTAATAATACTGTATTTTTATTTTCCTACAATATTTATATTGCTTTACTGATTATTTTATTTATTATTATTAATTAATTTGGTTTATACTTATTATTATTAATTGTACAAATTATTAGTAATGGTTGTTTCCTTACGATTATAAATTATTATTATTACTATCGTTATAGTTATTTTAATTATTATTATTAGTACTGTTAATTATTGTTATTAGTGTTTATTATTATTATTATTTATTATTATTATGTAATGTTATTGATATTGTTATTATTAATATTATGGTTAACTATTGTTGTTGTTAATATTAGTATTATTATTATCATTTGGTATTGATATTCATTATAATTCTTTTATTCCTACACCCAAACCCATTACTCACCACCCATACCCATTAGCTCATTGACCCAAACCCAATAAGCCCATAACCCATTTAATTCAACCTATACCCATTATGACTCTCTCCTATATAATCCTAACTTGATCCCAAAACCTAAGATTTACCTAATCCTTAAGTTTATCCCTTTCCTCCCCCTCTTCATCTAGCCGCCAACAATTCCCACACCCATGGCCGTGAGAACCCATCCCCTTTGGTTGCTGATTACCTCCAACACCCGAGTGCACTCCTCCATCTCCTGCCGAATCCCTCCCTCATGGTGCCTCCTCCATGCCCTTAGGCCGACCAGTCCTCCTCCTCCACTTTCCACACAACCACACCCCTCCTCCCTTGAGCAGGCCAAGCCCAGCGTACATCCATGGCCTTCTTTCCCCGGGCACCCTTGCACACAACACCCAAGCCGCTTCACGCTTCCTTGGCGAGACCCCCTGTACATCAGCCCACAACCCTGGGCTTCCCCTCTCCTTCACGGGCAAGCGCGAACACCTCCGTGATAGCCTGATCTTCTCTGCGGGTACTCCGGCAAGCCACTGTGCCCCTCTATGGCTTCCGTCTTGGCCGATCGCCACCGGCGAGGCCTTGCCATGTGTCTTCTTACCCCTCCCTCTTTCTATTTCCTCCCTGTAAATGTTTATGTTTTAGTAAGTATTTGGCTGCATGAATTGTGTGTGTGTGTGTTTACGGGGTGTGTGCATGCATGCGGGTGTGTTGTGGGTGCGTGAGTGTGGGTTACGTGAATGAGTGTGTGTGGGTGTGTATGTTTGTGCGCATGGGTGTGTTTTAATAATCGTGTGTGTTTGGATATAAGGATGGTGTGTTGTGTGAGTGGGTATTTAATTATTTCATGTATGTTGTAATTATATGTGTGTAGTGTTTGTTTTAATTAATGTGTAGTGGGTGTTAATGTGCAGTTATAATGTGTCTTCATGTGCATGGTTGACTAGTCTCTAAAAATGCATATTTCATACCACATCTTCACATTTATTTAATATTAAATTCTGCTAATAACATCTCTCTTGCATGTTTCTAGGTCCATGGTGTGCAATGAAGAAGAAGACCCTAAATTACCATTTAATTGGTGATTAAAGGCCTATTAAGATAGCCATTGACTTTGGAGGGTGGTTTCGTCAAAACCAGGAGCCCAAATCTGAAACCAAGCAAGTACATCCGACAGGGGGACATCCGGGAAGCGTGCAGCAGGCAGCGCTGCGCACGCCTTCCATGTATTGCCGCAGAAATGGGGCAAATGCCGCATTTCTGCGGCAATCTTGTGGAGCCGCGTGCCGAGATTCGACGCGCGGCTCTGTACAGCCCCGTTGGTGCTCCTTTCGCCTATAAATACTCCCTTTGTGCTCTGAAGAGGGAGATATACAGAGTTTAGGGTAGTTTTTCATTCCATGTAGTTTAAGATAGTTTAGTTTAGGTTAGTTCTTCTTCCTCCCCTATATTTTTCATTTTGTAGATCTTGTAATAAGGAGAGAGAGAGTGGTACATGTTGGGAAGCAAGAGTGCTTGTAATAGAAGGTGACAATCTATGAAAGGTGCTCTCTTACCTTATCTTTGTTTTCTTCTCTCTAATCTCTTTTACATGTTTAGCTAATCTTTTCTCTCATGGCAACTAACTACTAACCACCAACTAGTCTAACTTCTTTTATGATAATCCACATGAATCTAATAGCCTCTACTTGGCCTTGCTCTTACAAGAGCCATTGATGGCTCATGATGATAGATCTAACACTCTAACTTTCTAACTCTCTAACAGCTAACATTACTTTACTCCATGCTTACTTTTAGTTTTGATGGTTTAAGTGTAGCTTGCTCTTGTTTTGTTGAGTTGGGTTGTGATGAGTTACATATGGGTCATACTTTGAAACGCTTTTGAACCAAGGACTAGTGATGGCCAATGATACATGTGAGGCAACTATCACTAAGAGGTTAGCGTGTTGGTGGAGTCATTAGTAGTTAGTAGTCGTGAGTCTTCTTTCTTTTTCACTTTATTTTAGATATAAAAATAAAACTACAAAAATCATTCTTTTCTATGTTTCCCACTTCTTTGTGTTTCACCGTACTTCTCTTTTTCCATTCTTTGTTTTTCTTTCTTTTCATTCTTTCAAACTTTGAAGAGCCATTAACATACACGTGAACATACCGTGTAAGCTTCTATCGCCTACCGTCCTTGTGGATTCGACTCGTTTTAGCCTCTATGCTATAACGGAAGTATCGAGGAAGCCAAAGCACACACACTTTAAATCTTAACTTCAAAACATACACTTTTTGTGCGCGGTTTCCCCCAATCAAATTTTGGCGCCGTTGCCGGGGATGAGAACAGTTTGATTTCATATTTTTGTTAACTTTCTTCTTTATTTTTTGGTGTGCAGGTTAGAGTTTTAGCATTGCAGAAGTCCACACTTGCTCTTATGTGGTCGGGTAAATTCTTGTATATTTTTATACTCTGCTGCTAATTTTTATATTACATTTACACTGTAAATAATTTTAAGAACTTAAATACAAAAAATTGGATGCTTTAAAACGGTTTAGACATTTGCATCTAGGCACGTGTCAATTTTTTTCCAATATACTGTATTTTATTCTTGTGTTTTGTGATATTGATAGGAGGTGTACATATGGCATTGCATATAGTATAGGACAAACACGTGGGTGATTTACTCTCTTTATGTGTTCATTCTTATCTATATTGCACACTTGCACAAATTAAACTTAAGGGCAAAACTCAAGACAACATAAGGTGGGGAAGTCATTACCCTCCCTTAGCCCAAAAATCACCTCCCCACTCACACAACCCAAGCCTAAATAAAACTTGCTAGACGTTGGCCCCTAAGGACATCTCAGACTCATTTAAGAGACTGACCTAAGGGGAAAGTTGTTAGAAGTTGATTCTTGTCAAATCGGTGTCTAAGGTTGGGGATTGAGAGGAGAAACCTTGAAGAACAGTGGTTTGGCATAATTAGGCCCATTGCTCCGGCACGGATACCTCCCACTGATCTTTCCCCTACCTGGCTGATTAACTTGTAGTCCGCTTCTGACAATATACCCTCCATGGACAGTCTAACTAGTTAGGAGTCATCTAGGTCTAAGTCAACCCTAGCATAGGCTTGTTTTCTTTTTCTTTTTCTTTGTTTGTTTGTTTGTTTGTTTTTCTTTTTGTAAATTGTGAAATGAATTTTAACAACAATAATTCTTTCAATCATAATATGAATCCATATTTCACCCCGACCTCAATTGACTCGGATAGCTCCAACCCGGCTATATACAACATGAACCAACCATATATGCCGAGTTGGGATTATCCGACTCAATATAACCCATATCCTCAATCATATGACTATAATTTTCAAAATAATTTCAACTCTTCACAGAGTCAATGGGTATTCACCTCCCCCGAGTCAAATTTTCAACCGCCTTATTCACAATTTTCACAAAGTTCATTCACCGATTTTGGTTCATATACTTCTTTTCCTGTTCCACCAACCGAAGAAAAATCTGATTTGGAAAGGAGTATGGAAGAGTCCCTACAACAAGTTCAAAATTTGCTCATTTCACAATCCTTCCCACATCAAACTCCACATACTCCTTTTCTAGAGCATCCAATTGAAGAAGAATTTGAGCTAGAAAAGAGTTTGGAAGTCTTTTGTGAAAGAATGCAAAACATGTTAGACTCATCATCTCAACCAAATTTTCAAGAGTCCTATTCATCTTTTCCAGTCTCACCGATTCAAAATGAACAACCATCAATACTGGATTTGAGTATAGAACCCTTGCGTAAGTCCGAGCAGCAATCACAAAATCTGATGGACTCACAATTTTACCACAATTTCCAAAATCAACTTCTATACTCATCTTTTCAAGAAGAACCAATTGCAAAGAGTATGGAAGACATGATTCCGAATCCAAATTCTATTACATGGCCTATTAGTAGGTTAGACTCACTTATGAGCGAATTGATCAATGAGAGTGAAGAAAATCTTTCTTGTCAACCTTTGACCGATCCTTATATCCCTAACTCTACTGATTGGACCCATGAATCATGTCATTTTGGGAATCCAGATTCAATTTCAGAACACAGATTTGAACTTAACCAAACTCTAAGTTATGAAAGTCGCCTGGACATTCTGGCAAGTTATCCCTTTCTTGAAATTGAAATCGAACCTGAATGTGATCCTGAACCTCACATTGGTAATTCCATTTCACTTTTTGGTTCAATAATGACTCCGGTATCTTTATGATAGGTAGTAAAAAATGCATATTTATCACTACATTTACTATCATGTTTCCTATTTATTCTTTTAATTATGCACTATTACTAAAGTTTTTTATTTAATGTGTGCAGGCCTTGAGTATTTATTTAAATAAAAGAATAAAGCCTGAATGAAGCCCAGAAGCCCAAAAAGCCCATGTGCAAGCCCATGTGCAAAAGTTGCAATTACTAAAAGAAGAGGAAAGGGATGGACTTCTACTCAACCCTAAATACTTGCAGGACAAGGCTATAGATAAAGGAAGAAGAGTGCAAAGATAACAAAATCATTTTAAAGGATTTGGATTTAGGGTAACTTGCTTCCCAAGTTATCCCGAATTTTTAAAATAAAGAGTCGGTATGCAAAATCCAGAAGGATATACCCAGATGGACGGACCAGAGGAGGCCACGCGTGAAAGCGCGTGGCCAGGGACAAAGCTAAGGCCGCGGATACGCGGCCAAAGCCGCGTTTCCGCGGCCCTATGGATGAGACTGGATACCAGATTTCGCAGGAGAGTTGTACCAGGACTCTACGTCTTCCATCTCCTATAAATACCCCTGCAGAGCAACAGAGAGGGCGCATCCAGAGACGGGAACTTAGGGTCTTCTTTAGTTTTTCTCTTTTCAAATTTCTTGTAATTTTCGTTTCGCTTTTAGCATAATTTGGAGGAGGAAAGGAGCATTGTATTTGGAAGTGCATTCAAATAAAGGTTACCTTTTCTTCTTAAAATTTTGTCATTTAATTTTGTTTTATGCTGTGATCTTTTTATTTGTCTTCTTCTTCTCTCTTCCACATAAATTTGCACATTAAAAAATAATAATTAAAAATATAAAAAAAATGAATAACTAATTTTAAATTGTGGTTTACTGATCTCTTAAACAACCCTAGTGTAGTTTAGAAAGTGGATGGATTGATAATCACTTTTAGAAACCCTAGGTTTAAAACAGATTTCTTGAAGATTAAATTGATAGTTAGTTTTTCTAATCTAGGTTACACCTCTAAACAATTCTTCATAAATTCATGCTTAAGTACTTTGACAGCATAACCTTAAGGTAAGACTTTTCTTATGCTGTACTTAGAAGTTAGGATGAACACTTGTTGAATTTTTAGTAGTGCAAACTAGTTAGATTCTAATACCATTTATCTTTCTTGAATTTCTATTAATAACCTAGGATAGATTTTACTTGTTTCAAAATGATATTCACTTTTCAAGATTTGCACTATGGGTTGTGGTAGAAGATTAGTAAACTGCATATCTCCAATCAAAGTATTTAATTCTAATCACTCTCTTTTGTTTTGTTCTAACTAAAACAGAGAAATCGTCCGAAACGCTTGCATCGCATCCTTTCCTGTGGATCGACCCGCTTTGGCCCTTACTGCAGCGGATAGAATTGAGACTGAGAACTTTAACTTTAACTTTTTCTTTGCAATCTCAAGTTTCAATCAAAATTTTGGCGCCGTTGCCGGGGAAGGAACGGCACGATATTCTCAAAACTAATTCTTTTATTCTTTCTGTTTGTAGGATTTGGAGAACAGGAAAATAAACAGCAGTAAAGGACATATAGCAACTCTGTGCCTCTGCCCTCGAAGGCAGAGCAGCAGAGCCTACTACAGAGCCGCGCAAACGCGGCCATAGCCGCGTTTCCGCGGCCTGAGTAGTGAACTACTCACTCTGTTTTCTGCAGGTTGCTGCAAATTGCAAGTTTCGTTTACTGCTCTGTTAACTTTTTTCTGTGATCACCTTGCACACTGCTAATTAATTAACAGTAACCTATTTGTTGAAAAAGAAAAATAAAAAAATTAGACTCTTGCATCTTAGGCACGTGTCTATTTAATTTTTTTTAATTCTGTTGAAGAGTGCTGGCGACAAGGTACGTTTGCATTGCATATAGATTAGGAAACACTCTTGGCTGATTTACTACTTTTTGAGTGATTACTTATCTACTGCTTTACACGTACACAAAAAAATTTAAGGGCAAAACCCATTAACAAGATAAGGTGGGGATTTCATCACCCTTCCTTGGCCCACAAATCATCTCCGTCACACTCACAACCCTAACCCTAATTAAAAATTGACTAGACGTTGGCCCTAGGTTAACTCGGACTCACTAGGAGATTGGCTGAAGGAGGAAGTTGTTCGAAATTAACTCTTGCCAAATCGGTGCCTAGGAAGGGGATTAAGGGCCGAAAGCCCGAAGATCGGTGGTTATTTAATTAAGGAACGTTTTTGACGGAAAACCTCCCACCGGTCTTGCCACCTACCTGGCCGATTAACTTGTGGTTAAGGTCGACAATATACCTCCTAAAGACAGTCTAAAGTTAGGAGTCGTCTAGGTCAAGGCTTACCCTAGAATAGAAATTTTGACTGTTTTTCTTTTTCATTGATTGATTGGGTGAACTTGTTTGTTAACTGTGCATGTCAGCTTGGTCGAGAGACCCATTCACATCTAGACTAACTAGAACCAGTTCACCACCCGAACAAAAGCCCGACTCACACATGGCACAACCACCGTCACTACAAGATAGGTTCTATCCTATTAGGACCTCTCTTCCTTCTTGCATTCAGTTATCCGATGAAGGTGTTGACCAATTTGAGCTCAAGCCACAATACATCAACACTCTTCCCAAATTTCATGGACTTGAATCCGAGGATGCATACTTTTTCATAAGAGAATTTGAAGAAGTATGTCTCATGATGAAGATACCCAGCCTAGGAGAAGATGCCATCAAATTACGGTTTGTCCCATTCGCTTTGAAAGACTTAGCAAAGAAATAGCTCTACAGTCTAGAGGCCGGTTTAATATCTTCGTGGGATAATTTCGTCAAAGCCTTCTTAAAGAAGTTTTATCCCGTCCACAAGACTGCACTAATTAGAAAGAGCATCTTACAGTTTAACAGCTAATGAACCTTTTTTGGAAATACTTCGAACGTTTTAAGGACCTCCTTGCCCAATGCCCTCACCATGGGATAGAGAAATAGCGACTTTGCCAAGTTCTTTATGATGGATTAGAATATCAAACTAAAATGCTATTAGAATCCATATGCCAAGGAGGATTTTTGAAAAAGAACGAAAATGAAGGATGGTTATTATATGAAGAATTAGCTGATAATACCATCCAATGGGAACCAACTCCGGAAAAATTTAGGACTAATGACCCTACTTCTTCTAAAGGAGGTATCCATTCCATTGAGGCCAACATAGCTACCGACGCTAAGTTAGCTGCTGTGATGCGAAGACTAGAAGCTCTTGAAACTAAAGAAACAGTCTCTGTGAACCAAGTCAGCCCAACACCTTCGGCGGGCTGTACTTATTGTCAAGACATGAACCATGTGTTTGAGGAATGTCCCATCTTTATCGCGCATCAAACCTTGCCCGAACATATGAGTGTGGCCTTCACAAGGCCCGCCAACAATCCATATTCACCCACCTACAATCCCGGTTGGAGAAATCATCCAAATTTCTCATGGGGCCCCAGCAACAATGATCAAACAAGGCCCAAATTCTCCAACAATTTCCAAAATCCACCTTATCAACAAAATTTCCCTAGTCAAAATCCTCCACACTCTTTCCAAAATTCACAAATGGAAACAAGGCTCTCAAACATGGAAAGAAAGGTGGACACTCTAGTTAAAAGCCACGACACGCTGGCTCAAGTCTTGACTAGGATAGAGATCCAACTGAATCAACAAGAAAGACAAAGAGGAACTCTACCAAGTCAACCATTGCCAAACCCTAGGAATCCTAGGCAAGCCAATGAGGCTCAAGACCCAAACCAGTGTAACTTGGTTCATACACTAAGATTAGGGAAACAAGTTGATAATCATGTATCCATGCCACAGGACCCATCTCAGTTGTCCATTCCAACTAGTTCCACTCCATCTCCACAAATCTCCAAAGAAACTAAAGTTGATAAATCAGCAAGACAGGTGCACCAACCTACAGCCCCATTTTCAAATAGGCTTAGGAGCAACAACAATGCACACATGGAGAAACTACTCGAGGTGTTCAATTAGGTTAGGCTCAACATCCCACTTCTTGATGCAATCCAACAGGTCCCTAGTTATGCCAAATTCCTTAAGGACATGTGCACTAAGAAAAGAAAGACAAATGTGCCTAAGAAGGTTTTTCTAGCTACTAACATTAGTGAGCTATTGTCCAACCAGATCCCAGTCAAGTACAAGGACCCTAGTTGCCCCACCATTTCTTGCACAATAGGTCGAGCTGAAATCAATCGAGCACTCCTCGATTTAGGAGCTAGCATTAATTTGCTTCCTTTCTCCGTATATCAACAACTTGGATTAGGTGAACTCAACCCAACCCAAGTTACAATTCAATTGGCTGATCGATCAATTAAAGTTCCTAAAGGAGAGATCAATGATGTCCTCATACGGGTGGGGGAATTCATTTACCCAGTCGATTTCATTGTTTTAGAGACACAACCAGTGTCTAATCCTAGGTCCCAAACTCCCGTCATCTTAGGTCGCCCGTTCCTAGCAACCGCGAATGCAATCATAAATTATAGAAATGGATCCATGAGATTGACTTTTGGGGATATGACCAAGGAAGTCAATGTTTTCAACTTAGGTAAACATCCCTACGACATGAACGACCAACCCTTTGAGGTTAACTTCATTGAAAACATGACTAGTGAGCACAACGAGGAGATCACACTAGAGTCAAAGAAAGAGGAAGAGTTAGAAGCAAGTGATCTCAACCTTGATGAGATTGAATGGGCAGCAAATCCAAATTCTATAGAGATGGAAAATTCAAGCTTAACACCTCCATCCATCGAGCCACCTCCTTCTTTGGAGTTAAAAACCTTGCCTAAACATCTTAAGTACGCCTACCTTGGTGAACAAGAGACGTTACCAGTCATAATTGCCTCCAATTTGACTAATAGGCAAGAGGAAGACCTACTGGAAACCCTTAGGAGACATAGGGAAGCCATTGGTTGGACCATGGCAGATATCAAGGGACTGAGCCCTAAGATAGTCCAGCATAGAATCCATCTAGAGGAAGGGGTTAAACCTAAGAGGGATCCACAGCGTAGGCTAAACCCGCTCATGCAATAGGCTGTACAAGCTGAAATAGTGAAACTGTTAGATAATGGGATTATTTATCCTATTTCCGATAGCGAATGGGTTAGCCCAATGCATGTGGTCCCTAAGAAGTCCAGCTTTACTGTGGTAGAAAACGACAAGCATGAGTTAGTGCAAACACGATTGCCTACCAAAGTTCGAGTATGCATAGACTATCGCAAGTTGAACGCCGCCACTAGGAAAGATCATTTTCCCCTCCCATTTATCGACCAAATGCTGGAACGATTAGCCGGCCATGAGTATTACTGTTTCTTGGACGGTTACTCAGGGTATAACCAAAACCCAATAGCCCCGGAGGACCAAGAAAAGACAACGTTCACGTGCCCATTTGGGACATTTGCCTATCGTCGAATGCCTTTCGGCTTATGTAATGCCCCCGCCACATTCCAACGTTGTATGTTAAGCCTTTTTTCTGACATGGTCGAGCGCTTCTTAGAGATTTTCATGGACGACTTCTCCGTCTATGGAAATTCATTTGACCAATGTCTCCATCACTTGGAGCTAGTACTGAATAGATGCACCGAAAAGAACTTGACCCTCAATTGGGAAAAGTGCCACTTTATGGTGCAGCATGGGATTGTCCTAGGTCATGAGATATCTAGGGAAGGGATCAAAGTGGACAAGGCTAAGGTGGAGATCATAGCCAAACTTCCAATTCCACAAAGCGTGAAGGACATTCGTTCTTTCTTAGGACACGCCGGGTTTTACCGTAGGTTCATTAAGGATTTTAGCAAAATCGATAGACCCCTTACAAACCTTCTAGCTAAAGATGTGCCCTTCATCTTTGACGATAAGTGTAATAGCGCGTGGGAGAAGTTGAAATTGGAACTCATCTCTGCACCTATCATCTCACCTCCGGACTGGTCCAACCCTTTTGAGATCATGTGCGATGCCTCAGATTTTACGATAGGCGCTGTCTTAGGACAGCGCAAAGACAACAAGCAACACGTGATCTATTATTCAAGTAGGACACTTAATGACGCCCAAGTGAACTATACTACAACCGAGAAAGAATTCTTGGCAGTAGTGTTCTCTTTGGAGAAATTCCGCCCATACCTACTTGGGACCAAGACCACGATTTTCACCGACCATTCTGCACTTTGATACCTAATGCTAAAAAAGGATACGAAGGCCTAACTCATTCGTTGGATCCTCCTCCTTCAAGAATTTGATCTCGAAATTCGAGATAAAAAGGTGTTGAAAATGTTGTCGCAGACCATCTCTCTCGTGTGCCAAACGCACCTTCTGACGAACTGCCCATCAATGACAATTTTCCCGATGAACAACTTCTAGCCATCTCTAAGGAACCATGGTTTGCCGACATAGTAAATTACTTAGTCACAAACCAAACACCACCTAATTGGTCAAAACAGGATAGATACCGATTCTTATCTCAAGTCCGGTATTACATGTGGGGAGATCCTTACCTTTTCAAATATTGTAGCGACCAAATTATTAAGAGATGTGTCCCCGATGAGGAAACTAGAAGCGTTCTAGCCTTTTGTCATGAATTTGCTTGCGGTGGACACTTTGGTCCCCGCAAAACTGCCGAAAAGATCCTACAAAGTGGCTTTTATTGGCCAACTTTGTTTAAAGACGCATTCGAATTTTGCAAAACGTGCACAAGATGTCAAATGATAGGAAGGATTTCTAAACGAAATATGATGCACCTAAATCCAATTCTAGAAGTAGAACTTTTTGATGTTTGAGGCATTGGTTTTATGGGACCCTTCCCTAATTCGTTTGGGCACCAATACATCTTGTTGGCTGTAGATTACGTATCGAAATGGGTTGAAGTCGTCCCTTGCAAGACAAATGACAACAAAGTTGTTGTCAAATTCTTGAAAGAAAACATCTTCTCGCGCTTTGGAACCCCTCGTGCCATAATTAGTGACAATGGTACACATTTTTGCAATAGAACTTTTGAAGCTCTTATGCAAAAATATGCCATAACTCACAAGTTATCTACACCGTACCATCCTCAAACCAGTGGACAGGTAGAAGTTTCCAATAGGCAAGTCAAGCTTATCTTGGAGAAAACTGTGAATCAAAATAGGAAGGACTGGTCCACCAAATTGGTGGATGCCTTATGGACATATAGGACTGCCTTTAAAACGATTCTAGGAATGTCTCCATACAGACTAGTCTTTGGAAAGGCTTGCCACCTTCCCGTTGAGATAGAGCACAGAGCCTTATGGGCGATTAAGCAGCTAAATTTCGATTTAGATAAGGCCGGTGAGCTTCGAAAATTGCAAATTTCTGAACTGGAGGAATTGAGGAACGAAGCATATGAAAATGCGAAAATTGCGAAGGATAGGGTTAAGGTTTTTCACGATAAGTTCATCACGAGAAAAACTTTTGTCCAAGGACAAAAAGTGTTACTCTATAACTCTAGACTTCATCTCTTTCCCGGCAAGTTAAAATAAAGATGGACAGGGCCCTTCATTGTTAAGACTGTTTTTCCACACGGAGCCATAGAGATCTACGACCCGAAAAATGGCAGTACATTCAAGGTAAATGGTCAACGTCTTAAAATATTTTTGGAATCAGTACCGGAAGTAAATGCAGCCATGGGTCTTTTTGACCCAATGTATCGGTAACTCTATCTTTCTGCCAATTCATGCATCCATGCATTTCATTCATACATTGGGGACAGTGCATGAAACAAGTGTGGGGGAAGGGTAAAATGTAAAGTAAAATAAAAATAATAATAACAATAAAAAATTTCTCTTTATTTGTTCTAACATAACAATAAAAAATAAAAAAATAAAAATTTTCTCTTTATTTGTTCTAACATAACAATAAAAAAAATTTCTCTTTATTTGTTCAAACATAAAAATATATATATAAAATAGGACAATATTTTGACTTATCTTTTGAAAGAAATCTAAGTTAGTCTTAAGAATTAGAAAAATCATGATTAGGATTTCTAAAAACTTGGTCAAAATAAATAAATTGTTGAATTTTTAGGTATAGAAGGAAAATTTGAATAAGTAATTAGTCTTGATTTTTACCTTAATGAAATGTGCATACTTAATACATTTACATATCTAGGATTCTAAGACAAAGACTCTTGTGCCTTATAAAAAAATATATAATAATATAAATTAAAAAACAAAGAAATTCACTAATTAAGCTGGATAGATGTGCCTCAAGAAGCATATGTATTCACGCCTAAAGGTGATTTTATAAATAGAGTCCTTGGTTTTGTGGCCTAGTTCACTCGAATTTAAGTCCGTGGGGTGTTTTCTCACCCGGTGCCCTAAAACCAACCAGTTTGGGAGCCACCGACTTTAAGTTCGCTACATGGGTGGATTAGAAAGCCTAAGAAAACTAAGAAATATTATTTATATATGTACTAACACATCTAATAGTCAATTAGTTAGGTATGAGGGCCTCAAGAAGCCTTGATACTTACACAAAAGAAAATTAGATGAGTTATACATATAAAAAAAAAAGAAGAGAAAATAATAATAAAGAGTCATGAGAGTCCAAGTTAAGGAATTCCTAGTAAATATTCACAAGGATGCATATAACTTAGGGTAACGAAAGAGACTATACAAAAATTCAATTTTGATTCTTACCTAAAATGGATGACAATTTATTATATAAAGACTAAGTTTAAGAATGAATAAAAATGATAATCCTAAAACTTATAGATTATTTAGTCTCTTCAAACATATTTCAAATATTTTCCTTTTTATGGATTTTGTGGGTGTAATTCGCTGAAAACCCTCACGAGACAACACTCGTCCTCTAGGATAACCTAGAGGTTTAACGGCTTGTTGTACATGCTAAGTGCAACCGTGACGCCTACGAAAGTGAGTTATGATAGATTAGTTTTTCTTTTCTTATTCTTTTTGATTTTTACTCGAGGACGAGCAAAAAGATAAGTGTGGGGGTGTGATAGGTAGTAAAAAATGCATATTTATCACTACATTTACTATCATGTTTCTTATTTATTCTTTTAATTATGCACTATTACTAAAGTTTTGTTATTTAATTTGTGCAGGCCTTGAGTATTTATGTAAATAAAAGAATAAAGCCTGAATGAAGCCCAGAAGCCCAAAAAGCCCATGTGCAAGCCCATGTGCAAAAGTTGCAATTACTAAAAGAAGAGGAAAGGGATGGACTTCTACTCAACCCTAAATACTTGCAGGACAAGGCTATAGATAAAGGAAGAAGAGTGCAAAGATAACAAAATCGTTTTAAAAGATTTGGATTTAGGGTAACTTGCTTCCCAAGTTATCCAGAATTTTCAAAATAAAGAGTCGGTATACAAAATCCAGAAGGATATACCCAGATGGACGAACCAGAGGAGGCCACGCGCGAAAGCGCGTGGCCAGGGACAAAGCTAAGGCCGCGGAAATGCGGCCAAAGCCGCGTTTTCGCGGCCCTATGGATGAGACTGGATACCAGATTTCGCAGGAGAGTTGTACCGGGACTCTACGTCTTCCATCTCCTATAAATACCCCTGCAGAGCAACAGAGAGGGCGCATCCAGAGACGGGAACTTAGGGTCTTCTTTAGTTTTTCTCTTTTCAAATTTCTTGTAATTTTCGTTTCGCTTTTAGCATAATTTGGAGGAGGAAAGGAGCATTGTATTTGGAAGTGCATTCAAATAAAGGTTACCTTTTCTTCTTAAATTTTTGTCATTTAATTTTGTTTTATGCTGTGATCTTTTTATTTGTCTTCTTCTTCTCTCTTCCACATAAATTTGCACATTAAAAAAATAATAATTAAAAATATAAAAAAAAGATGAATAACTAATTTTAAATTGTGGTTTACTGATCTCTTAAAAAACCCTAGTGTAGTTTAGAAAGTGGATGGATTGATAATCACTTTTATAAACCCTAGGTTTAAAACAGATTTCTTGAAGATTAAATTGATAGTTAGTTTTTCTAATCTAGGTTACACCTCTAAACAATTCTTCATAAATTCATGCTTAAGTACTTTGACAGCAAAACCTTAAGGTAAGACTTTTCTTATGCTGTACTTAGAAGTTAAAATGAACACTTGTTGAATTTTTAGTAGTGCAAACTAGTTAGATTCTAATACCATTTATCTTACTTGAATTTCTATTAATAACCTAGGATAGATTTTACTTGTTTCAAAATGATATTCACTTTTCAAGACTTGCACTATGGGTTGTGGTAGAAGATTAGTAAACTGCATATCTCTAATAAAAGTATTTAATTCTAATCACTCTCTTTTGTTTTGTTCTAAGTAATACAGAGAAATCGTCCGAAACGCTTGCATCGCATCCTTCCCTGTGGATCGACCCGCTTTGGCCCTTGCTGCAGCGGATAGAATTGAGACTGAGAACTTTAACTTTAACTTTTTCTTTACAATCTCAAGTTTCAATCACTTTGCCAGATTTTTTTCTCTATTCCGGAGTCAATATTGAATCCTATACCAGTACACCATGAAATGGAATCACCAATATCTTATGATCATGCTTCATTGCTGGGGAAAGTATGTGAACATCAATTCTTTGGTTTGGACCCTGTTTTTGAACCAATTTCAACTCTCATTGTTAACTCTCGACTTGATCTGAGTCAAATTCTCGAGTCAGTGTCAATTTTTACTCCTGTTCCATTTGAGTCCAAATCACTCATCTTCCAAAATCACACTTCATTGTTGGATAAGGATGTTGAAGAAAATGACTCAATAATTATTTTTGAAAATTGGAAATTAGATGGGGATAAATATTTAAATAAGACCATTCATTCAATCATTCTTTTATTGGGTCATATTAGATAGGTCAGTGGTGGGTTCCTTCAAGATCCACATTATCCTGATTGGGTAGCAACGCTTAGCCCAATTAGACCACCACTGGAGTCACCATCGGAGCCACCACCATGAGGTAATTTTCCTTCCCTCTCCATTTGTTTCATGTATATACATATTCATGATGCATTGAGGATAATGCATGAGATAAGTGTGGGGGAGAGTTTACTAACGTAGTTAGTTTTACATTTCTTTCTTTTACACTTCTTCTTAGAAAATTTTTAAAATTTTCTTTTATATAAAAACTCTCTTCTTTTTCTTTTTACAAAACTTTTTGAAACAAGATAAATAGTTTTGATTTATTTTTAAGAAAATTAAGATTATTTTAGGAATTAGGAAGACCTAAATTATGAATTTTTAAACAAAGTCAAAATAATAGATCTTGTTTAAATTTTAGGATAAGAAAGTAAAATTGAAAAGATAATTTGATCTTGAATTTTTTGCCTTAGATTTATGCACTTCACACTTACACAATTTTTGGGATTGAAACAAAGACTGAAAATGCCATAATATATATATAAAAAAACTTGATAATAATAACCATCACTTATTGAAGTTAGGTAATTATGCCTCAGGAAGTATGATTATTCACACCTAAAACGGCGGACAAAAATAAGATAATCCCCTTTAGTTTTGTGACCTTGTTTACTCGAGTCCTTAAGTCCGAGGGATGTTTATCATCTGATGCCCTAAGATTATCTGGTTTGGGAGTCACCGGCTAAAGGCTCACTACCCGGGTAAATAAGAAAGCCTAAGAAAACTAAGGGAAGAAAAAAAGAAAAAAATGAATATACGTAAATCAATGGCATGAAAGTTTGAGTCAATATCCCAAAAATCTTCACAGTTCACAAAGTGCATATTTTTCTAAGAGTTTTATAAAAGATCAAAGAGTCAATTCAATTTTAAGTTTTTATATTTAATTTATAACAAGATTTTGTATTTTGACTTAGTTTAAAGAAGAATAATTTCTGGTTAACCAATGACCTTGGATCACTTATATTTTCGCAAAAATACTTCAACACTTTTTCTCTATCTCAAAATGCGTTTTCAAAATACTAACATTTGATTTCTTTCTTTATGAATTTTGTGGGTGCAATCCACTGAAAACCCTCAGGAGACAAAACTCCTCTTCTAGAGGAAATCTAGAGATTTAACGGCTTGTTGCACATGCTCAGTGCAATCATGTCACCTGCGAAAGTAGTGTAATAATTCCTTTAGTTTTCTGTTTTGCTCTGGACAAGCAAAAGATAAGTGTGGGGGTGTGATTAGTCTCTAAAAATACATATTTTATACCACATCTTCACATTTATTTAATATTAAATTATGCTAATAACACCTCTCTTGCATGTTTCTAGGTCCATGGTGTGCAATGAAGAAGAAGACCTTAAATCACCATGTAATTGGTGATTAAAGGCCTATTAAGATAGCCATTGACTTTGGAGGGTGATTTTGTCAAAACCAGGGGCCCAAATCCGAAAACCAGCAAGTACATCCGACAGGGGGACATCCGGGAAGCGCGCAGCAGGCGGCGTTGTGCGCGCCTCCCAAGTATTGCCGCGAAAATAGGGCAAATGTCGCGTTTTCGCAGCAATCTTGTGGAGCCGCGCGCCAAGATTCGACGCGCGGCTCCGTACAGCCCCGTTGGTGCCCCTTTCGCCTATAAATACCCCCTTTGTGCTCTGAAGAGGGAAATATACAGAGTTTAGGGTAGTTTTCATTCTATGTTGTAGTTTAGGATAGTTTAGTTTTGGTTAGTTCTTCTTCCTCCCTTGTATTTTTCATTTTGTAGATCTTGTAATAGGGAGAGAGAGTGGTACATGTTGGGAAGCAAGAGTGCTTGTAATAGAAGGTGACAATCTATGAAAGGTGCTCTCTTACCTTATCTTTGTTTTCTTCTCTCTAATCTCTTTTACATGTTTAGCTAATCTTTTCTCTCATGGCAACTAACTACTAACCACCAACTAGTCTAACTTCTTTTATGATAATCCACATGAATCTAATAGCCTCTACTTGGCCTTACTCTTGCAAGAGCCATTGATGGCTCATGATGATGGATCTAACACTCTAACTTCCTAACTCTCTAACAAGCTAACATTACTTTACTCCATGCTTACTTTTAGTTTTGATGGTTTAAGTGTAGCTTGCTCTTATTTTGTTGAATTGGGTTGTGATGAGTTACATATGGGTCATACTTTGAAATGATCTTGAACCAAGGACTAGTCATGGCCAATGATACATGTGAGGCAACTATCACTAAGAGGTTAGCATGTTGGTGGAGTCATTAGTAGTTGTAGCCGTGAGTCTTCTTTCTGTTTCACTATATTTTAGATATAAAAGTAAAACTATAAAAATCATTCTTTTCTATGTTTCCCACTTCTTTGTGTTTCATCGTACTTCTCTTTTTTCATTCTTTGTTTTTCTTTCTTTTCATTCTTTCAAACTTTGAAGAACCGTTAACATATACATGAATATACCGTGTAAACTTCTATCGCCTCCCGTCCTTGTGGATTTGACTCGTTTTAGCGTCTATGCTATAACGGAAGTATCGAGGAAGCCAAAGTGCACACACTTTAAATCTTAACTTCAAAACATACACTTTTTGTGCGCGGTTCCCCCTGATCAATGGTTAATGTGCGCGTGAGTGTCTTTATAATGTGCATGCATGTTGTGTTTGTATTTATATTCATATGTGTGTGTATTTGGTGCATGTATATATGTGTATGTCTGTATGTATGTGATGTGTGTACATGTACGGGTGTATGTTCATGTGAGTTCATGTGTTTGATTGTGTGCCACAGCGATGCGGACTAGTTTGTGCAATCCAAACCGGTAGCAGAAGACCCGGACCCGATCCGGATTCGTGTTCGCTGTGGACCCGATACACTGGTGATTCGAAGACTGACTTACGAGATGATTCAGAGGTTCATACCGATTTGTACAGTGAAGACCAGACAGCGATTCGGATCAAAAACTGTGTCATTTCATGTGAGTGTTTGTTCTTATGTATTTTCTTATTTACTGTTGCCAGTAGGTGTTCACGTAACTATTCGTATTATTTCATGTGATTGTCTGATATATTTTATCAGTATGATTAACCATACCATTTCATGTGATGTTAGTTAGAGCTCACTTTATTTGTACAGTTGATATATATGATCACCCACTTCATTTCATGTGTACTTGTTTACCACTATTGATTCAGGATTAGTTGTAGTATACCTTAGACGGGACTTGATCTTGTAATTGACCTAGTTATGATAAATCTTAGGATATAAATTAATTGATCTTGAGGTTGATTGATTTGTGATTGAGATTAAAGATTTATATTTTATATAGAGTACTTATCAGACTAGATATTCATGTATTTGGTGATAAGTTAGATGAGAATTCATTGTATTCTGAGAGTGGATTATAAATGAAGCTACTTTATTAAAAGACTGATCTTTTAATACTTGAACTAATATGAACTTGTTAGAGTTGATTAACATGCGTTGGTGTTCATTTCAGAGGATTTTGATCAGTGTTCTGATGAGATTGATATATTTGGATTTATAGTTGTGGGTATTCCCGGTTTTATCCCTGATTATACTGCTTGAGTATTAATGATCTTGTTGATATTGATTAACAGACATAGAGGCATCCTAAATTTCATATCACTTAAGGATATTCTACTCTTTATTCATTCCAGTATCCGTTGACCTAGTTGATCTCTAGGATATATATTCAGTGCTTCATGATTGGTTCTTGACACTTCAGTTATTCAGTTATGGTGATAGAGTTATTATGAGAGTGATTTCATTGATATCGATGACCATATTATATGTTTAGCGTTTTATGGTAGCTATTGATCGACTTCACTTATTGGTGACTCAGAAGGTGGATATGTCGACTATTTTGAGGATCAGAGTTGATTGAATACTTTGCCCTGAATTATTTTGTTCATACCTGCATGTCATTACTCATCCTAAACATCATGATTTACCTGAAAAACTTGACTGATTATATATGACATCTACCTGATAACTATACTGTCCATATTACTATAGTTGCTGGAAAAATATAGTTACACCGTAACAACACCCTTCTGTTATACTTGTTATATATCCTGTTATACTGGTATCCTGATCACACTCTTGACATTGTTACCATGACTATCACTGAGTTATCCTAGTGATCTAGGTAACATGTGCATTAAATAATCTTGATAATATAATAACATGATATTAAACTACTTCTACCAGGATTGGGGAGATTGATGGAGGAGATAATGTCTATATTTTGGGTGGACCTAGGATATAGGTTGCGCAGCTGAAAGAGGGTTCCACTGCAGGATTCTCATAGGGTGGGGTGACTGACACCCCATCATGTTCCTATTCTTATTCTTGTTATACATGTTATACTTGTTACCTAACTTGTTATACATGTTACCTGACTATCTTATGGTTAGGGCCTGGTTCAGCGCCAAGAGTTTGGGCTGTGGTCTCGGGTATGTACGGGACCCACTTAAAACACAGACAATGTCTCTAACCAATCAGTTTCAATAACATAGAATCTCGATTGGCATGTGTAGTAGGCGTAGTATGGGATGCGTCTATTACATGTGACAATTGGTGTTCGCTGACATAATTAATAACAAAACTGAATCTTACATTGACATTGACATATACATGTTATGATAGACACCTGACATCTGATTGTATACCTGACCTGACACATACTCTACTATGTACTATCTATATACTGTTTATTTATTTTATGTATGTCACTTCTTATCCAGTATATTTTTATAGCAGTATTGTAGTGATATGTACACATTGTTTATGCATGTGCACCTTTATCTTTTATTTTTCACACTCATTGGGTCACTTTCTAACGACCTTAGATTTGTACGTCCATTGGATGCTTTATTTTATTGTTCAGGTGTTCGATAAGACCGTACATGTTGCAAGGAGCTGGAGTTTTCTCTACCAATTCTGGTATTCTTGTCTTCCTTTCTATTCCTGTTGTTTCTATAGTTTCTTTGATTCTATATCATTACCAGTCGTTATTCTATTCCTTATTCATATGTTATCATATGTCAATACTTATAAGTGATATTGCAGTGATATTGATTTAACCTAGTAGATTTTATAGCTTGTTCATGTTACTTTAGGCTTAGCGTGTATACGTGGGGTATTCTCCTCGCGTATATACGTCGTCGACTCTCGTCGCGACTCCATTTCCACATTATTTTGGGAAGCGAGGTTGACAGTTTCAGTTTTTAAATCTATATTGATTCTGGTGTCTTTACTCGATTGAACTCGATTCTCGAGCCAACACTGATTCCTATACCCATAGAGCTTGAAACTGGACAACCTATTTTGGATAGTCATATTCCTTTGATGGAAAAAGAATGTGAATTTTAATTTTTTGATTTGAAATCAATTTTTGAACCAAAATCGACTCTTGAGCCTAAACTTGATTTAAGTCATATTCCCGAGATAGTATAGGTTCCCGAACATTTCATTCTTGATTCCAAGTCAACTATTTTATCGAATCATATTCTATTGTTGGACAAAGTATAGACCACATTGACTCCGAGATGATATTACAAGATTGGTTATATAATAGGAATGATTTTAATATTAGGATCTTGCATGATCCTATTCAATTTGGGGATAATGAAAATGTCAATAGGAAAGAGGTCATCAAAGGTGGGTTCTTTGAAAATCCATGTTACTTAGATTGGGCGACAATGCTTAGCCCAATCCGACACCATCGGAACCTCCACCTTGAGGTAACATTTTTCCTTCCATTTCTTCTTTTTCATGCATATATGCATTCATTCATATATTGAGGACAATGCATGAAATTTGTGTGGAGAGGGTTCTAACATAACATAGGTTTTCTTTAAATATATATTAAAAAATATTTTCTTTTCTTTAAAACTTTTTGAAAAGAAAAACAATATATTTGACCTATTTTTTGTAAAAAATTAAGTTAATTTCAAGGAATAGAAAAATCATAATTAGAATTTTTTATACTTGGTCAAAATAAGATTATTTGTTTGATTTCTAGGGGTAGGAAAAAAATTGAAAAAGTAATTTACTCTTGATTTTTCCTTGATAAAATATGCATACTTTATATACTTATACACTTAGGGTTCAAAAATAAAGATTCTTATGCCTTATAAAAAAATTAAAAATATATATGTTAAAATCCTCTGATTAAGCTGGGTATTTGTGCCTCATAAAGCATAAGTATTCACACCTAATTAAAAATAAAAACTCTTAGTTTTGTGGCCTAGTTTGCTCGAGTCCTTAAAGTCAGTGGGGTGTTTTCTCAACCGGTGCCTCTAAGACCATCCGGTTTGAGAGTCACTGACTAAGACTCATTACATGGGCAGATTAGAAAGCCTAATAGAACTAAGAGATATTATCATCAAAAATGTATAAAAATAAGGCATAAGAGTTAAAGTTGAAGAATCCTGAGTCAAATATTCACGATCACGAAGGTTCATATGACTTTGGGTAGACTAAATGAGAAATATAGTTTTAATCTTTACCTTGATTGATAACAAGTTTTTAAATAGAGACTAAGTTTAGAAATGAAAAGTTTAGTTTTCTATAACTTATATATTACTTGAAATTTTGCAAAGAGTACTTCAAATATGTTTTACCTTTATCAAAATACATTTTTAAAATACTAACACTTTGTTTCTCATTTTGTATGGAATTTGTGAGTGTAATTCACTGAACACTCTCACGAGACAAAACTCGTCCTCTAGGGGGAACCTAGAGGTATAATGGCTTATTGCACATGCTAAGTGCAACTGTGCTTCTTAGAATGTGAGTTAAATTAGGTTATCTCTGTTTTCTATTTGTTTTGCTTGAGGACGAGCAAAAGATAGGTGTGGGGGTATGATCAGTTGCTGATATTGCATATTTATTGTCACATTCACATATTTATTTTACAATAAACTATATCTTTTAATATTATTTTTATCTAAATGATGTGCAAGGGAAGAAAACGAGCCCAAATGCCCACTTAAATTCAGATTAAATCAAAATTAAGGATTGGGCCAGAAGATTTAAGGGGATGAGTGCATATCAGAGCAAATAAGAGAAGATAACACCAACTGAAAATCGGTTAAATTCGGATTTCAATAGATCCATTTTGTTAGCTGAAGATCAACAGAGATATCGCCAAATCCAAAGCTCAAAACTAAAAATCCAATTGAAGATTAAAAGTGTATCTACAATCAACGGACCACACACCATTGGATCTGGCCCAATAGCCAATCTTGGCCACGCAAACGTGGCAAAACTCGCATTTTGATTGTACTCCAAAATTACTTTTTTATCATCATTTTTACACACATATCCTTAATCATTTCTTTATTAATTAATGCTATTAACTCTCTTTTTTGCTTATGGTGTATAAAAATTCAATAAAAAAGGAGATAATGAGTAGAAGAAGCTTCTATCTCATCTAAAGTTGGATTTTAAATTAAATTGAACCAAAAGAGGAAAGGATTAACATTCATCTCCTAAATTCAAGTTCAAATTCATAAGATAAAGTCGTAGAAGATGAATGAGATAAAACTAATTCTACAAGGAATAAGGAGGATAATTCAAATTAATGGAGTTCAAAATCAATTCAGACTCAGATTCAGACTATACACCTTTTAGTATTTGGATCATAACTTTCTCTAAAAAATTTCAAATCCGATGATTCAAGATGCTATAGAAAGAAGACGTGAAGGAGTATAATTCTTATGTTTATCACTCTATCCAATTCAACAATCTGATAAGTCATATTCAGTGATCAACACGCTAACTTGCTGCAGAATTAAATTTCCATATTGAATTAGGAAACCTTCTAATTTGTATCCTAGTATGATTAGCTTTGAGGTCTATTTAAAGAGCTGAAGTCTCTCATAATATCTCATCTCACATCAGAAATCTAAATTAGGGTTTTTCTTTAGATCTATTTTCTTTTCGAATTTTTATGTAAATTTTTGTACGAGGAGGAAGACAACTCTTGTAATTGATCGTGACAATCAATAAACAGGTTCTATTTTTCTCATATCATTATTTTATTTTTAATTTTTTTCTTTATTTTTTTTTTCTTACTTTCTTTTGCCATGAGTAGCTCGGTCTTTTCTCATGGCTGGCTAACATATCACCACCATCACATCTAATGTCTAGTAGATAACCGGATTAGATCATATGCATGCCTACTCCAATCTTTATTCTTGAAGACTCATTAGGATAAGCAATTAGTTTAAACACTTTTTTATTGTTCTTCTTAATCTATAATTGATAAATATCTTGATATTTTAATGTTCAACTTTAATAAGTGTTAGGGTTAAAAATTTGCTTGTACTTTCTAATGATCTTTCTTACTTTATATTTGATTGACAATCTTGATATTGTAATGTTACATCTTGGTTAGTACTATTTCAACTCGTACCCTAGTTTCCCTTCTATGTATCTTACTTGATTTTATGGTAAAATATCATGTTTAGAGTTTGAAGTGAAGTAATTATCTACTAGTATTAGCATGTATGGTGGTTGATTATTAGTAAGCTGTGAACCTTTTCTATAGTTTAATTCTTTATCCACATATAATTCATCCTTTCTTTTCTAAGTTCTTTAAACATAAAAGATAATAAGAAGACGATATTACCGAAAAGCTTCCATCGACCCATTTAGCTCTTACTACAATGGTTAAATTGTGAAGATTCAGAGTTAAAACCAATCACATATACTTTTCATATTCTCTGTATTCTTTTAGGCAATCACATTTACGCGGCTTTGTTGATGCAGTTGGCGGAATGTTTACTCTCCATATCTTCGTACGCTCTCCCTTATTCCATTCTCCTATAAATACATGCATTTCCGAAGGCAGAAGGGCACCACTCTAGCAGAGAGTTAGAATTAGGCTTTTTTTAGTTTTAACTTAGGTTTTTCTTTTCTCTTTTAATGTAATTTTTTAGTTCTTTGTAAATAATTAGTCTCTAATATTGCATATTTTTTACCATATCTGTACAATTATCTTATATAAAATACTGCTAATAATAGTTTGTTTGTGTGATGTTAGGTCCATGGTGTGCAATGAAGAAGAAGAAGACCCTAAATCACCAATTAATGGGTGATTAAAAGCCTACAAAGTAGCCATTGACTTTAGGTGAAGATTCTCTCAGACCTGGGGACTCAAATCAGAAATCCAGAGATTACATCTGATAAGGGACCGACGTGACCAGACACAGCAGCGCGCCGCCTTGGTACAGCAGCGGAAACGCAGATATGGCTGCGTTTCTGCGGCCATACAGGCGCGGCCGCGACCGTGCCTATACTTTGGGCCAGGGGTTGTCCCCTTAGCCCCCTTTCCCCTGGTACCTATAAATACCCCCTGGGGTTCTGAAGAGGGAAAAATCCAGAGAGTTTAGGATCTTTGTGTTAGTTTGTTTTTGGAGTTGTAGTTGCTGTGTTTTCTTCTTCTTCTAGTTTAGTTTAGCCATTAGAGTGAAAGAGAGAGAGTGTGTAAAGTTGTATTTGAAGGTGACAAGCTTATACAAGTAATTACTTCTCTTTCTTCTTTCCATTTACTTTGTGTTTCATTTGCTTCTATCTCTTTGTTTTAGTGTAATTCCCTTTCTTTTTTCCTCTTCTCTCTTGTTGTTTCTTTTACTACCATGTCTAACTAACTCTTTCATTGCATGGCTAACTAACTACTACCTACTAATCTCTAACAACTTGATTGATAACCCAAATGAATCAAAGTGTCAAATAAGCCTTGTGCAAATGAGAGTTATGACATCTTAAGACGAGGGTTCTAACTCTAACTTACCTACAAGTATTAGCTCTCTTATATTTCATATTTAACGGGTTTTTGATGATCTATAGATTGTAAACTTTGCTTATTTTTGTAAGTAGAGATATTCCTATTAACTTTGCCGATACCATTAGTGCACTTATGTCTTCCCTTATTCTCGTCTTCAATTGGATCTTGATAAGGGAATGTCCAAGTTTTGCCGAGTAAAGCTAAGTTAAAGGAAGGATTTTCATTCGGTTTCCAACGTGAATAGTTCCTATGCATAGAGGTTATGCTTGCCTATGATCCATCGTGAGGCTACATCTTCAAGAAGTTAGGGATTAGTGGGAGCACTTAGTAGAAAGTTAGCCATGCGCTTTTACGATTAGGAAAAATCATTTTTACAAACCACCAAACCATTCTAAACAATTCTTGAAATCAACTTTTTTTCATTTTCAAATTCTTTATTTGAAACAAAGAACTTTCTCTTTTATTAAACAAAGAAGCCGCATCAAGCTTTCATCGCTCTTCCTCCTTGTGGATACGACCTGTATAGCCACTTTGCAAGTATAGAAGAATCGCAAAAGCAGTAACATCAACCCACATTCCTTTACTTATTTTTGTGCTTGCTTTTTGCCGATCAAATTTTGGCGCCATTTCTGGGGAGGGAACTGTTGGCCCAAAGGCCTTCCACCCTAGTTTTGATGATGATTAACTCATGTAGTTATGTTTACTAATAATCTTGTGTTGTTTAAGTTTCAGATCATTAACCAAGATATTAGTTGGTGATTAGCTTCTACAAGGAGTTTAGAAGCTTCACAAGTCATTCCAGGGCTCAAGCTTCAAGATCACACATTGCCTAGCCCATGGATGGAGTTTTTGGATCGGGTCTACTTGAAGATGAAGATCGTCAAGAAGACTTAGGTATCCATAGCTTAGTTTAGTGTGTTTAGATCCATTTGTAAAGCTTAGTATAGTTGATATGCTCAAGTGCACATAACACACACGTTTTATGTTTTGGATTTGGTTTTCATGAATAGTAGATCAAAACAAGTTTAAATAGTTCTTATGTATATTAGATATGTTCTAGATATACATACATGCTTAACTTCTTATGCAAACTCATTTTGACTATCCTATTCATGTTTTGGAAAAATCCTAGTTTGATAAAATACAGGTTTTGGTTTTTGATAAAATTTGCAAGACTCAAAAATGAATTGATATGATTGATATATGTCTTGAAATTTTTATCACTAGTTTATGTTTCATTATAAAATGTTAAAACAAGTTTTATGGGATTTTCAGAAAAGATAAAAGATTTTTATAAAATATTTTAACCCAGATTCTGACCCAGGTTTGTGCTGACAGGCCAGGTCGGTCGACCCAGACGGTCGACCGCACCATGGGCCGGTGGGGTCGACCGACGTGCACAAGACTTGTGCACGTCTGGCAGACACAAACTCGGTCGACCGTACGGGTCGACCGGGTCTGAGAGCTCTGCTCTCTGTTTGTTTGGGTCGACCGTGCCGGTCGACCGTAGTTGCCCAACGGTCACTTTTCTGACCGTTGGCGGTCGGCCGGGCCGGCCGACCGGCAGCCTGTCAGGCTGCCAGCTCAGCCTAACGGCTAGTTTTCTGATGGGCCTATAAAAACCCCAATTCTTTGGGATTTTGGCCAAGGTTTTTAGAGACAAAATTTTCAGACTTTCTCTACTATTTTAAAAGAGTTTTAAAAGAGTTTTGTGCCAAAAAGATTTATCTTTGTATTGTTATGGGTTTTTGGAAAATCAAAGAAAACTAGGTTTTTGGGATATTGATTTGGTCTTTTATTTCTATCATCTACAAGAGATTTCCCAAGTAGTTTTTCTTTGTTGCTTGTTTCCAAAAACACCTTGATTTCACACTTGAGCTATCACCTATCCTATTCTATTAGGATCATTTGTTTGTGGGAAAAAGAAAAGAAAGAGAGATTGTTTGAGGTTGTTGAGCCTCCAAGTTGTAAACCCTTTTCTTTGTTGGGTGCTCCCTCTTAGGTAGAGGTTGAGGTTTGGTTTGCTCCCTCTTTGGTAGAGGTGGAGATTGGTGTTTGCTCCCTCTTGGTGAAGTGGAGTTGGTTATTGGTTTGTATCCCTCAAGTGTGAGGTGGATTGGTTGTTGTTTGGCTACGGGCCTACCCCTCGGTTGTGAGGTGGTTGTTTAAGAGAGAATTTTGGTACTCCTAGAGTTGTAACAAATCCTCTTCGGTAGAGGTTCCCTCGGTGGGAGATAGTGGATCGGAAATCCTACACGGTGGTGTAGGCGGGGATGTAGAGCTAGGGGCTCGAACCTCGAAACATATCTTGTCTTAGCGTTTGATCCATTGTCTCTCTAACTCTCTCTCATTTATTTGTGCAAAGCATCATTCATATCATCATATCATATTTGCTTGTGTTGAGCATAATTCATATTGTCATATCATATCTATTTGCTTGTGTTGTGCCTTGCATATTTCATATTGCTATATCTTGTGTATGCTTGGTTGTTTGTGTGTGCCTCACTTATACTTAACCACAAGAGCTTCACATAGCACCTCAACCCATTCAAGGGGAATCAAGAGGAGTTAGTCCAGAGCCCTTCACGGGGAATTCGGCTACACTTGTGTGTTGTATTAAGTGTGTTGCAATAATTTGCATTAGCTTCCGCATTTAGCGCATTTAGTTCACTAGATTAGCACTTACACCTATTCACCCCCCTCTAGGTGTTTTTCAGGAACGACTTTATTGTTCAATACTAAAGATTTTTCTTTGTTTTTATGTATAGAAGAAGTACCAAGGAGCTAACTACTGAAGCAAGATTAGTGGCCGGAGACCATTGCACGAGGAATTCATTTGCCCGCGGGGAATTCATGTAAAAACGAATTTCTCCGATTGAAGTACTAACAAAAGATCTTTTGCAGGGTTGCTGAAAATCGCTCAAATTGCTTTCTCAAATTTTTAGTTCATTTGTCTACTTCACCTTTACACTTGTAATAATTCAACAGAAATTCATTTGTTACTAAATTGAAAATCGAATTAGACTCTTGCATTTAGGGCACGTGTCTATTTCAATTCATTTCAATTTCTGTTGAAGAGTGCTGGAGAAAAGGTACGTGTGCATTCATATAGAATAGGACCAACATTTTGGAGTAATTTATCGCTTTAAGTGTTATCTTATTGTGAATATACTGTACACTTGCACAATTGACATTAAGGGCAAAATCCCAAAGAAACAAGATAAGGTAGGGATTTCATCACCCTTCCTTAGCCCAAAAACCATCTCCAAGTGCACTCACACAACCCAAGCCTTAACTAAAAATTGATTGACGTTGGCTCTAGGGACATCATGGACTCACTAACAGATTAACCGAGGGTGGAAACTGTAAGAATTATACTCTTGCAAAATCGGTGTCCAAGAAAAGTGAATTGAGAGGTTAAGCCTCAAAAGCTCCGTGGTTTGGCGTAATAAAGGCCCGCGGCTCACGCCCGGATACCTCCCACCGAGTTTTGCCCTTTCCTGGCCGATTAGCTTGTAGTCAAGTTCCTGCAACAATCTTCCCCGAAGAATCGACCAGTTAGGAGTCGTCTAGGTCCAGGTACCTTAGACTAAGGCTTGGTGGTTGTTTTTCTTTCTTTTGTTTGTTGTTTATTCTTTTCGATTGTTTTATTGTTTGTATGTTGTTTGTGGTGTGTGCTGCATGCAAGAGTAGATTAGAGATCTTGTAACTTTCAGATTAACTAGAAACACTTCTCTACCCTTGCATCCAGAACTGGTGATGGCGTCGCTTCAGGACAGGTTTTACCTGATCAGAACCTCACTGCCATCTTGTATAAAACTGCCTGAGGCGAATGGAAATAACTTTGAATTAAAGCCTCAATTCATCAACACTCTTCCAAAATTTCATGATTTAGAATCAGAGGATGCATACTTCTTTGTTAGGAAATTTGAAGAAGTATGCCTCATGATGCGCATTCTCCAGCTAGAAGACGATGCCGTTAGGTTACGTTTCATTCCCTTCTCCCTAAAGGACCTAACTAAAAAATAGTTGTACAGTTTGGCTGTAGATTCAGTTACAACGTAGGATGATTTCGTCAAGGCCTTCTTGAAGAAATTCTACCCAATTCAAAAAACTGCCCTCATTAGAAAGAATATCATGCAGTTTAGGTAAGAACAGAGTGAACCATTTTGGAGATACTTTGAGCGATTCAAAGATCTCCTAGCTTAGTGCCCTTATCACGGTGTAGAGAAATGACGTCAGTGCTAGATTCTCTATGATAGTTTGGATTATCAAACGAAAACCCTGTTAGAAACTATGTGTCGGGAGGGTTCTTACAGAAGGATGAAAATCAAGGTTGTGATTTACTTGAGGATTTAGCTGAGAAAACCCTGCAATAGGAGCCAACCTCAGAAAAACCAAGGAATTCACAGTCCATAGCTTCAAAAGAAGGGCTCATATCCTTAGAATCATCCATAACTGCAGACGCCAAGATTGCTACCCTAATGAGGAGAATAGAGGCTCTAGAAACAAAAGAGGCAGCCAATGTCAACCAAATCAACCCACCACCAATTCACAATCTGGGTTGTTTATACTGTCAGGCACCGAATCATGTCTTTGAAGAGTGTCCTATTTTCCAAACTCACCAAGTACCACCGGAACACATGAATGTGGCCTACTCATGGCCGCCGCATAATCCTTACTCGCAAATATACAACCCCGGTTGGAGAAATCACCCAAATTTCTCTTAGGCCCAGAATAATTCTCCTAGGCCAAATTTCCCCAATCATCTCCACCATCCCAATCATCCAACAAATTTTCCTAGTCAAGCTCCATCTTCCTCCTACTAAAGTTCACCAATTGAGAAAAAATTCAGTAAATTGGAGGAGAGCATGGAGGCTTTTATGAAGTCCCAAACTGCCTTCATGCAAAATTAGGGACAAACATTGAGCAAGCATTCACAGGCTATACGAGATTGAAAATGCAAATGAGCCAATTAGTTAGCTCTCTAAGTGAAAGACCAAAGGGTACTTTACCTAGTCAGCCGTTAGTTAACCCTAAGAACTCCAATCAAGCATATGAAATGAAGGATCTTTCGATCAACCAGTGCAATGATGTTCACACACTTCGAGCTGAAAAGAAGGTGGACAATTAGGTCTACTAGCAGAAAAATCCCACTTACATTGATCCTACTCCTGCTTCTGCTTCCACATCTGCCAGCTCTCCCCAATCTGCTCCACAAACATCTGACGAGGACAAAACTGCTGAACAAGTTCATAAGCCTGTAGCACCCTTTCCCAATAGGCTTAGGAACAATAATAAGAACATGCACATGGAAAAAATACTTGAGATGTTTAACCAAGTCAAATTGAATATGCCTCTTCTTGACGCTATCCAATAAGTCCCAGCCTATGCCAAATTTCTTAAGGATATGTGTACAAAGAAAAGAAAGACAAATGTGCCCAAGAAAGTGTTCTTGATAACCAACATAAGTGAAATTCTGTCTGGTCCCATTCTGGTGAAATACAAAGATCCCGGATGTCCCACAATTTTCTACACCATAGGACAAACAGAAATTAGCAGAGCACTCCTTGATCTGGGAGCAAGTATCAACTTGCTACCTCTCTCAGTATACCAGCAACTTGGGTTGGGTGAGCTGAGTCCAACTCGAGTCACCATTCAGTTAGCTGACCGATCTATGAAAATTCTGAAGGAAAAAATCACAAATGTCCTTATCCGGGTCAGAATTTCATCTACCCCGTTGACTTTATTATGCTTGAGACCCAATCTGTGTCAAATCCGTGGTCTCAAACCTCGGTCATCTTAGGGCGCCCATACCTTGCTATAGCCAATGCCATAATCAACTGTAGGAATGGGTCCATGCGATTGACCTTTGGAGACATGATGAAGGAAGTTAATGTCTTCAATCTTGGAAGACAGCCCAGGGATATAAATGATCAGACTTTTGAGGTCAATTCTATTGAAACTTTGACCAGTGAGCACGAAGAAAGCATAGAGATGGAAGCAGAGAGAGAGTTTGATTTGGAATCAGAGGATTTCAACCTAGACCAGATCGTAGATTCAGTAGTGGACTGGGCATCAAACCCAAGTGTACCCCATTCCAGGACCGAAATTCTAGATATCACCTCCAATGAATCCACACCTTCCCTAGAGTTAAAAGTCTTACTTGAACACCTCAGTACGCCTACTTGGGTGGAGAGAAACCATGCCAGTCATCATAGCATCCCATCTGACTGCGCAATAAGAGGACAGCTTGATGTCTATTCTGAAGAGACATAGGGAAGCCATTGGATGGACCATGAAAGATATCAAGGGGATAAGTCCAGCAATAGTTCAACATAGAATTTATTTAACCGATGAAGAGGTTCCTAGGAGAGTCCCATAGCGCAGGCTTAACCCACTCATGCAAGAGGCTGTAAAAATAAAAATTTTGAAACTATTAGACAATGGGATCATTTATCCCATTTCTGATAGTCAATGGGTTAGCCCGGTTCATGCGGTCCCCAAGAAAGCTCGTTTTACGTTGGTAGAAAATGAGCAGAAAGAGTTGGTACAAATGAGACTGCCTACCAAGGTTCGTGTTTGTATTGAGAAAGTTGAATGTGACTGATCGAGCTAAACCTGCACAAAAAAAATAGAGAAATTTAGAGTCCTCAATTCTACCGTGTAGCCTAGGGCTAACGGGTCATAATTCACAAGGAGGGATAGGGATGGAAGCGTTATGTAAGTTTCTTCTTTTAATTTATAAAAACTAATTAATACTTATCTTCTCAGTTTATAAAAAGAAAATAAAAATATTAAGTTAAGTTAAGAGAAGATGGTAGAAGAAGAGATGGTGTGTTGTTTTATTTTAATTATAAAAGAAAAAGAAATAAAAAGAGATAAAGAAAAGTGTTGATGCAAAAATCAAAAATAAAAAGAAATAAAAGAAGAATATTTATCTCTACAGTTGAACCATAATGAAATTTACCTTAGCATGGAGTAAAGCAAAGTAATAGAAAGAAATAAAAGAAAGCAAGGCTTTGACGAGATCGAGCACAATGAAGAAAAGTGGGAAACCTCCATTGATTGTCACCTTCAATATAAGCTTCTTGAAGAAAAGATTACAATAGTGTCACTCTATAATAACTCTTCCTCTCTTTTAATCATGTAACTCTCTCTAACCTAAGCCAAAAAGAAAAATAAAATAAAAATAAAAATTACATTGAAGAAGAAAAGAAAAATCTGAAGCAAAGCTCTCTCTGAAATGGTGCCCTTTCTGCCTTCGAGGTATGAGGGTATTTATAGGAGAAAACCAGAGGGATAGAACACGTATGAAGATAGAAAGAGTTGTATATTTTTGAATTTGAATTCTCCCCTTATCTCCAAACTTGATTTAATTTATCCAGAAATTCAATTCTGATCTGCAGCTTGTTGGCTTGTTGATTACTGAATATCACTTATCAAATGATAGAATTGAAATAAGTGATCGACATAAGAATTGTAGCCCTTTACGTCTTCTTTCTGTAGCATTTTGAATCATTAGATTTGAGTTTCGGTAGCGAAAATTAACATTAAAATTCTAAACTGTATCCAGTCTGAATCCGAATTTAAATTGCTTCATCTCATCCATTGATCTTCTCTCTATCTATTTATCCTCTTTGATTTTCATTTTGTCTTCTAGAATTGATAAGATATACATTTATCTTTAGCAAAACCGATAGGGTTTTTAAACAATCCATTTTTTTCTTAAAATTAGATGATATTATCTTATCTGATATATCTAGTTTTCAGACAAGATAGCTTCTAAAACCTTTGAATTTGAATCGATCCCCTTTCTTTTGAACTTTTGAATTTAATTTGATAAATTTTATGATTATCTTCTCCCTATCATACCCTGCATGAATTAGGACATTAAGACAAGTTATTTGCAATATTCATTACAGAATATATGTAGGAATGTAATAATATTTATGCAATATATGTGTCCAAACACACACCCACGCTTATCTTTTGCTCGTCCTCGAGCAAAACAAAGAGAAAAGAAAAAATAAACTGACCAAACCTAACTCACTTTCGTAGAAATCACGGTTGCACTTAGCACGTGCAACAAGCCGTTAAACCTCTAGGTTACCCCTAGAGGACGAGTTTTGTCTCGTGAGGGTTTTCAGTGGATTGCACCCATAAAATCCATGAAGAAAAAGAAATGAATTGTTAGTATTTTTTTAAAAACACATTTTGAAAGAAAAAAATATTTAAAGTATTAATGTAAAATTTCAAGTAATCTATAAGTCATAGGTTTATCAAAACTTAGTCATTCCTAAACTTAGACTTTATTCAAAAACTTGTTCTCAATCAAGGTAAAGATTAAAATTGTATTTCTCATCTAATCTATTATTTTACCCTAAGTCATATGCACCTTGTAACCGTGAAAATTTGGCTTAGAATTCTTCAACTCTAACTCTTATGCCTTATTATTTTCTTTTCTTTTCTTTTCTTTTTTTTAATTTATGGCGGAATATCCCTTAGCTCTATTAGGCTTTCTAATTCGCCCATGTAACGAGTCTTAGTCGGTGACTCCCAAACCAAACGGTTTTAGGGCACCGGGTGAGAAAGCACCCCAAGGACTTAGGACTCGAGCAAACAAGGCCACAAAACCAAGGATTTTTATTTATATGAACCGCTTTTAGATGTGAATACTTATGCTTTATGAGGCACAAATAACCAGCTTACTCAGAGGATTTTTTTTTGATATATGTATATATATTTTTTTATATAAGGCATAAGAATCTTTGTTTTAGAACCCTAAGTGTGTAAGTGTATAAAGTATGCATATTTCATTAAGGTAAAAATTAAGAATAAATTACTTTTCTAATTTTTCTTCCTAACCTCAAAATCAACAAATAATTTTATTTTGACCAAGTGTAAGAAATCAATTATGATCATCTTATTCCTTAAAATTAACTTAATTTTTTACAAAAATAAGTCAAAGTATTATTTTTCATTTCAAAAAGTTTTAAAGAAAGATTTTTTTTTAAATTAATAAAGTTAGCATGTTAGTAAACCCTCCCCCAGACTTAACTCATGCATTGTCCTCAATGTATGAATGAAATGTAATAATACATGAAAAAAGAGAAAGGGAAGAAAAATTGTCACCTCAAGGTGGTGGTTCTGGTGGTGGTCTTATTAGGCCAAGCGTTTCTGCCCATCTAGATACTGTGAATTTTCATAGAACCCTCCTTTCATAACCTCTTTCCTATTAACATTTTTATAATCCCCAATATGAATAGGATCGTGCAATTTTCTAGCATGAAATTTTTCATAGTTATATGACCAATCTTAAAATATCATCACGGAGTCATATTAATCTAAACCTTGGTCCAACAATGGAATGTGATTTTGTGGAATGGATGGTTTGGGCTCAACAATGAAAGGAATAGGAACCGATACTGACGCGTGAATAAAACTCAAATCATGTTTAGCTTCGAGAGTCAGAGTTGGTTCATGGGTTTGGTCTAAATCATAAAATTCAAGTTCACTTTCATTTCTCAACAATGGGATATGACTATCCAACATAGGTAGTTCATGTTCAAGATCTATAGGGAAGGAATCAGTGTTCACTTTGGAATTGGGTTTCAAATCGGGTAAGGATACCGGAGTCAGCATAGATTCAAAAAGTGGAAATGAATTACAACATCTGAAATCGGTGTCACATTCATCTTCAAGTTCAATCTCATTGAAATGAAAACTTGCCAATTTGTCAATGGGTTGATATTGGTCAAGTTCAAAATTATGTGGTGAAATCGAATCTAGGTTAAAATCTCCAAATAACATGATTCTTCATCAATATGATTAGAAGAATCAGGAATTGTCAAAAATGTGTTAGGTAAAGTTTCCTCATTTCTATCATTAATTGTGTTGACCAAATGACTCACTTTTGCTTCTAGCCTATTAAAGATTTGAGGCAATCCGTTTGGGATTGAATACAATCATTTTGGGACTGAATCATGAATTGCATATTCTTTTCTAAGTCAATCGATTCTTCTTGTTGTGTTAGGACTTGGAAATTAGAGTAAGGATCTTAGATTTGGGAATTATTTGGGAGAATTGAGTCCGCTATGATTTGTACTTGTCGTGTGGACTCAAGGGAAGGCTTCAAATGTCTTTTCTAAAGAAGATTTCTCTTCTATAGATTGGTCTTGGTATGGATTATATGAAACTGTTTGTTGCTAAGGTTGTTGATAGTAAGACTCGGGGGAGTTGTATCCCCACTGACTAGGTGAATAGTGGTGATGATTGTCCTATTCTTGTTCATAGTATTGGGATTGGGGCATATATTGATTCGGATAAGACCAATCTGGCATACTTGGTTGGTTAGAGTTATGTAATGCCGGGTTGGTAATATCTGAGTTGAAAGAGGTTGGGGTGAAATATGGATTTGAGTTATAATCAGAATAATTGTAATTATAATCTATTTTCACAAGAACAAACAAAAACATACAAATAAACAAACAAGAAAATAAAGAAAAATCTAGCCTATGTTAGGGTAGAGCTTAGACCTAGATGACTCCTAACTGTTGATTATCCGCAGGAGGTATATTGTAGAACCTGACCACAAGTTAATCAGTCAGGTAGGGGCAATATTAGTGGGAGGTATCCGTGCCTAAGCAACGGGCTTAATTATGTCAAACCACTAGCCTTCAGGGTTTCGCCCCTCAATCCCCAACCTTAGACACCGATTTGGCAAGAGTTAACTTCTAACAACTTTCCCCTTAGGTCAATCCCTATTTGAGTCCAAGATATCCTTAGGGCCAATGTCTACTCAATTTTATGTTAGGCTGGGTTAGTGAGTGAGGAGATGATTTTTAGACTAAGGAAGGGTAATGACTTTCCCACCTTATCTTGTTTAAGGATATGCCCTTAGTCTTTTTAGTGCAGTGTACAAGTATAAAGCAAAAGGTAACATTTAAGCAATATGAATCACTCAAAATATGTTCCTAAACTATATGCAATGCACACATACCTTTGCTCCAGCACTCTACAACAGTAATGTAAAGAAACGAAATAGACAGATGCCCTAAGATACAAGAGTGTAAACGTTTTTTAGCATTTACAAAGCAACAAGTTACTGTTGATTAGAAATATGTACAGAGTGAGTTAAACAGATGGACTAATAACTGTAGAGAGCTAATCTCTGAAAAGCAACCTGCAAGAGACTACAGTTAGTAGTTCACCACAGTTGTGGGCTCTGATGCTCTGCCTTCTTGGACATAGGCACAAAGTAGCAATATGTCCACTGCAGCTCCTAGTTTTCTGTAATTAGTCCCTGTACACAAAAACAAAGAAGAAAAAGGGATTAACTCGTTAAAGTAAATTAAAAAGAAAGAAAACTTACCGTCCCTCCCTAGCAACGCAACAAAATTTTGATCGAGCCAAACCTGCAAAAAAAAATACAGAAATTTAGAACAGTGCTAGGTCCTCAATTCTACCGTGTAGCCTAGAGCTAACAGTCGTGATCCGCAGGGAGGGACAATGATGGAAGCATTATGTAAGTTTCTTCTTTTAATTTACAAAAACTAATTAATACTTATCTTCTCAATTTATAAAAAGAAAATAAAAATATTAAGTTAAGTTAAGAGAAGATGGTAGAAGAAAAGATGGTGGTGTTGTTTCATTTTAATTATAAAAGAAAAAGAAACAATTTTTAGGGAGTACATGACCTGTTAGCCCTAGGCTACCCGTTAGCCCTAGGCTACACTCCCAAATTGTATTTACCCAAATCCTCCCAAATTGTAATTATAAAAAATATATATACTTCTGCTACGGTCGACCGGCAGACAACCAGGTCCAATTTTTAGGGATTAAAAACTTGGATTTTTATCTTTGATTAAATCCCATAAAATCACATAAATTCCACAAAAATTAGCTCTTATTATATCTTTGAAATACAAATATGTGTGATAAAAATTCAACACATATTACAAACAATTTGAACCATTTTTGTGTGATTGAAAATTTGCCTTAAACCAAAATCCGTATTTTTCAAAACTTGAATTTTTGAAATGGAAATCCGATTTCTCTAAAACACATGTAAATACAAAAACATGATATTGAAACAACTTTGAAGCATATAGTATATGTATAGAATCTAATATACATGAAAGATATTAAATCTATGTTTTTGATATGAAATCCAAAAATAAGTTTTGTTTAAATACAAAACTCCAAACTCATGAAGTAGACTATCAAAATAAGTTTTTCTAAATAGATGAAGCATAGATGTATATAAATTAAATCTAATATACATTAAACCATGTAAACTTATTTTGATTCTATCTATTCATGAAAACCATATATTTGAAAAATCGAAACCGATTAAACTAAAAACAAACATGAAACTTTAAACTTGTATGTGTATTGTGAACTTGAGCATATCAACACTATCTAATCTTTACAATGATCTAAATACAATCTTAAACTAAACAAACTGATGTCTTCTTGTAGAACTCCTTCTCCAAGTCGACTCGATCCAAACGCGATCCAACGAGCTTGACTCCATCCGAGTGCTAGATGTGAACTTGACGCTCGAGCTCTGAATCAACATGTGAAAGCTCTAAAATACCTTTGTTGAAGCTAATCACCTACTAATATCTTGATCAAATATCTGAAATTAAGTATCACAAGATTATTAGTAAACTATAACTACATAAGTTAATCATCATCAAAACTAGAATGAAGGGCCTCTGGACCAACGGGCTAACTATCTCACTCAAGTATCCATACATATAACTACAATTATGAATCAATCAAATCCAAGATCCAAATCCGATCACAACCGAAGTTACATCACCCATAGTTCCAAATCCAAAACAATAAATAAACGCACATGAAATGATAGAATACTTATACCTCAGTATTAAAATACGGAGTCCATATACGTCGACATCAGGGAGATATTTAATCCATCATCATTAAAATACTCTACTCTCCCATAATATAATGATCTGACACTACTACTATTTTAGGGTATATCCGTAAAATCCACAATTCGAACTACTCTGATCCAATCCCCAATTTCAAGTCATATTTTACTCCAACATAATCCATCAACCAAATTAGGTATTAGCTGGCCTAATAAATCCAAAAATATCCAAATCAATAAAGAGAAACTCTCAATCTCTGTGATAAATGCTTGTCCCATAAAAACATTCACGGTAAAGCTAAATAATAATACAAGATAAAATAAACAATAGATTATACATCCACATGAAATAATACTGTGAAATGTAAAAATAAAATAAACAGATAATGTAAACACTCACATGAAATGACACAATTCCGGGCCTGAATCGTCATCTGGATTGCACTGCATGAATAGGTCTGAATCTCCAAGTCAGCTCGTGGGTCGGTATTCGAATCGCCTGGTGTATCAACACTCTGCGAACAAGAATCAAGATCTTCCGCATACACGACTCCGGTCCCTACTATTATTGGATCTGAGTCTCCTATTACAAGGTTCGGATCGCGCAATCAGTCCGAGCGTTGTAACTAAAACACACACTCACCCACACATACACGACATACACGCACACATATATATAAACAACCTAATACACACATACCATACACTCGCACTCACGTTCGCCCAAACACCCACACACAACACATTAAACATAAACACACATAACACATATATATACACAAAATATAATTAAAGAGAGAGAAATAAAAAGAGAGAAAGGGGGAAGAGAACTCGCGCAAAGGTGGGGGAGTGTGGCCATGGCAGCGGTGATGCTCAGCTTTAGCGGGGATCGATGAAGGTTGCACGGCGATGGTGATGAGGCCGGTGTGATGGGTTCATGATGGAGATTGAGAAGGCTCGCTCTGGCGAGTAGTTGGAGTGGGCGGAGGTGGAGGAGATGAAGGCCGAGGGAGAGTGTGCATGGAGGTTGGCTGCAGTTACCATGGGAGGAGGCGGATGCGTGGAGGAAGATGGTGGAGGTCGCTGCTCTCGCCGGAGAGGTGGTGGCACGGGGTCTCGGCGGCTCATGAAGGAGGACACGGCTAGATAGGTTGCGAGGTTGCTCAGTTATGGAGGTGGGAGGGGGGTGTGTGTGTGTGTGCTGATGGTGACGGCTGTGTACGAGAGGAGGGGAGATTAGATTAGGGTTAGGGTTAGTTTAAGATGGATTACATAGGGAATGAAATTGGGTTGGTGGGTTTCGGTATTGGGTTAATGTAATATTCCCTTTTTATAATACCCGAATTGATAATAAAAATGGTAAATAATACATTTAAAAAATATTACTTAAATTGTTAAAGCCATGGCTCGAACCCAAGTCTATCTATATCAAATTTTAATGCCCAAACCATGATGCCACATTGGTGTGTGATTATGAGGGTGCGCCGATTTATTTGAATAAATTTAAAGTCAATTTAAATTTCAATTCTCAACTAAAAGATCTCATAAGATCCATGTTGATTCTGAAAACAACCATCAGTTGTAACCTACTAGCTAAAAATCTGAACTTAAATCCTAACCTAATAAATTACCATATCTCATTATATTCATCCTCCCAAGAAGAAAGAAAACCCAAAATTCTTTCACATAAATCTCTCTTTTCTCTCACCTCTCTCATTTCTCTTTTTGAACCCAATCTAGGTGAGGCGCATGCTTGCTGGACTTGAGGAGGAACAATTTAGACTGAAGGAAAACAATTCAGGTGAGTGTTCTTTATTTATCTTATTGAGCATTCGGTGTTATTTCAATTAGTATCTTATTATCTCTCTTTAATTTGTGTATCATTGTGGTATATTAAATTAATATGTGACTTATTCAGTTAACTTTAGTTCTTTAAATTACCTATTTAAATTCCTAGCTGGTAAATATAATTAGAAAGTGGTAAAATTTTCATGATTTAAATACTTGCACAAGTGATTGATTATTTTGCTCTGGATTACTCTATTCATGTCTGCATACCAGTACTCATCCTGAATATCATGATATCACATAGAAAACTTGATTGATTGTACATGACATCTACCTGATAATCATATTGTCCATGTTACTAAAGTTATTGGGAATATTATTATACAGTAACAACATCATCCTGCTTATCATGTTTACTGACATCATGTCCTGATCACACTATTGATGTTATTACCATTGTCATCACCGAGTTATTCCAGTGATCTAGGTAACATGTATATTAAATAATCTTGTACATTAAATAATCTAAATAACATGATATTAAATAACTTACATTAGGACTGGGAATATTGATAAAGGTGACAACGTCTGTATTTTGGGTGGACCTAAAATATAGGCTGCGCAGTCGAAAGAGGGTTTCACTGCAGGGTTCAGTGGGGTGATTGACACCCCGTCATGTTCCTGTTCTTGTTCCTATTATACACTTTATATATATTACCTGACTTGTTATACATGTGACTACCTTGAGGTAGGGCCTAGTTCAGCACCAGGAGTCTGGGCCGTGGTCCCGCGTATGTACGGGACCCACTTAAAACACAGACAATGTCTCCAACCAAACAATTTTAATAACATAAGATCCTGATTGACATATGCAGTAGGCGTAGTATGGGATGCGTCTACTATAGTGACAATTGGTGTTCGCTGATATAATTAATGATAAAACTGAATATTACATTGATATTGTAGACTCCTGATACATATATGTTATGATAGACACATGACCTGACATATATGATTTATAGCAGATTGATCTCGTCACCTTTGAAATTATGTACTGCCTATTATCATGATACTTGTCCTATGCTGATTGATATTTATTGTACCATACTCTTTTTTTATTACTATTTCATTCATGTCATTTTCTTATCCAGTATACCTTCATGATAGCATCATATATGATCACATGATATATGCATATGCACTTTCCCCTTTATTTAACACACTCATTGGGTCGCTTTCTGATGACCCTGGATTTACATGTCCAGATTGGATGCTTTATTCTATTGTCCAGGTGTTCGATGAGATTATACATATTTTGAGGAGCTGGAGTCCTTTCTTCTTAATTATCGGTATTTCTGATCTTTTATTCATGTTATTTCTTGATTCTTTCTCTATCGTATCCAGTTATCTTTTCATTTCTTCTTCATATGTTATCATGTGTGGATATCTATATGTAGTATTGCAGTGATCATGATTTATTATAGCTTATTTTTTATAATTTGTTTGGGTTACTTTAGGCTTAGCGTATATACGTGAGGTATTCTCCTCGTGTATATACGTTACTGACTCTCGTCGCGACTCTATTTTCACGTAATTTAGAAAGCAGGGTGTAACAGAGTTTTCTTGGTATCAGAGCCAGTTTCGACATAAAAAGGGATCAATTCTTACCAGTGACTTGAAGCATGTTATAGTTACACTACAATATACATATATTACTTACACAATGATATTGAAACCACTTGGGAATCGAACGTCCTTTCTTTGAAAATCCATCTCTTTAATCTTTTGATATTCTTGATTTTAACTTTTTCTTCTAGAGTTATCCAGATTTCCTTCTTGATTCTCAATTTCACTTTTTGATATTGACTCTTAGATCTGGCCTTTGGACCTGATCGACGACAGAGATCAGAGTGCGCAGCAGAAGTGTGGTTGGCCCGTGATGCACATAGAAGCACCATGGAACGAGAAGATGTCAATGGCAATCGATCATATTTTCCTTGATTTCTATCCTACCGTATTTAATTTTGTTTCATGTCTATTCATTATCAACTTTGATCAACTCTAGTTCTTTTATATCATTTTCTCTACCTGATTGAAATTTCGAGGATAAAATTTTTGTTAAGGCGGGTAGAATGTTGTTGGCCCAAAAGGTTACACTCTCCATTTGTTTAGAGTTTTGATGATAACAAAACAAATAAGAGCTATTTGGTACTAATTAGTTTGTTTAAGATAAGTTTCAGGTTAGTAACATATTTGGAGGCCATTGCTTAGCTTTTGCAAGAACTTCTAGGTTCATGAAGCAAAGAAGGCGTTTTGCACATCAAGGAAGGAACATAGAAGAGAAGGCTCTAGCAAGGCATTGCATGGCTCAAGATTGCTCAAGATAATTTATTAGATTTGTTTCTAGTTTTATAGTTTTGTTAAAGAATAGTGAATATGTTTGAAGCTCTATCACACACGTTTTTGTGCACATCTTATTTCCAAAAATATTTCCTATAATATGTACAAATTATTTTTGTATACAATCTTCTGGCTACAAACTCATTTTTATGTTTTATATATACCTCTATTCAAAACTACTTTGTTTAATTTTAAATTCCCCTCAAAATTCTATTTCTGATTTGACTTTTGACCTGAGCCGGTCGACCGACCCTGTGTCAGGTCAAGTCGGTCGACCGTCCCAGTCGACCGTAGTTCTGGCAGCAGGTGCGTATCCGTGTGCACATTTCACGGTCGACCGAGCGGTCGACCGAAACCTGCCTGACTGTAAGTCATTGCTCTCTGTATTTTTCGGTCGACCGAGAGAGCCGGCAACGGCTCTTATTTTTTTGAGCGTCGGTCGACCGTCCGGTCGACCGAGAGAGCCGTTTGAACAGTAACGGCTATTTTTCTGAGCTGTTTTAATTTTGTCTTTTTCTTTCTAAAAAGGGTTTAAATGATATTTACTGATCCTAATACTTCATAATTAGCCTTAAGTGAGCTTTATTTTTAAACCCTAGCCCTCTACTATAAATAGGGGTGTTTAGGGAGAGGTTCATTACAACAAAAATTTGCAAAAGTTTCAAAAGTTTAAGGCATTCAAAAGAGTTTCTTTTCTTGGTTTTTGTGCTGAAAATCTCTCTCATTCTCTGAAGTGTTTTTCAAAACTCTCTGATTTCTTTTCCTTTTTCCACTTACATACAAAAGCTTCAATCCTACTCATTGTTCTACAAGGATCTTGTAAGGGAAGAGAATTTTTACAAAAGAGAGTTTGTGGTCTTTTGATCACCAAGAGAGAACTTGTACTTGAGATTGTGGAGTTGGGTACTCCGGTGTATTTGTAACCTCTTTGTGAAGTTATAGTGGTTAGAAATCCTTCTGGGTGAAGGCGGGGAAGTAGAGCTGGGTGCTCGAACCTCGTAAAAAATTCTCGGTGTTTGTGTTTGGTTTACTTGCTCTTATTTCTTGCTCTACTCTCATTGCTCTTATTACTTGCTCTCTACATTCATTGCTATATTCACTTGCTTTGTGAGATTGTTGCATCATAAATTTTTAATTGTGCATTGATTAGCATTATCACCTATTCACCCCCCTCTAGGTGATTTTCAATTGGTATCAGAGCTTGGACTCTAGGTTTGGCTTAACATCCTTAGAGAGATCCTTAAAATTTGCTAATCAACATTTGCATTCATCCATTCATTCACTAGTAAACATGGCCGATAACATCAAAACCCCTCCTAAATTTGATGGACTTAATTTCCCTATTTGGAAGGTTAGGATGACTATTTTCTTACAATCTTTAGGTAGCCTAGTTGCTAAATCATTGACCAAACCCTATGTTGTACCCGATAGTGATGAAAGCACATGGACCGAATTTACCTTTAGAAAATATGAGGCTAACTCAAAGGCCCAAAACTCCCTCCTAACCGCCTTGAATGAGGATGACCTTACACGGGTAATTCATTGTCAATCCGCCTATGAGATTTGGCAACACTTGTTGGTCACACACGAGGGGACATCACAAGTCAAGAGAGCTAAGATAGATCTCTTGAGGTCCCAATATGAATCTTTTAAAATGATTGATGATGAATATATTGATTGCATGATTACAAGGTTTACTAAATCACCAATGCTCTTTCCTCTTTAGGTGATGATATCTCCAATGACCAAAAGGTGCGAAAAGTGATTCGGGCTCTTCCTTCTTCATGGGAGATAAAAGCCACCACCTTGAAAGAGTTGAATGATAAGGACGAAATGGACCTCATTAGTCTCATCGGCAACTTGAAGACTCATGGAATGGAAAAGAAGGCAAAAGAAGATGCCGCTCCTCAAAAGAAGAAATCCATTGCTTTCAAGTCTTCATCCACTCTTGATGACGATGAAGAAGATGAAGAAGAAGATGAGGAGCTCTCCCTCCTTGTGCGAAACGTGAAGAGGATGTACCGGAGGAACAAGCTCAACTTAAGAAGGAAGTTTGAAGGAAAAGAGGAGAGAAGAATCATTTGCTATAATTGCCGAAAGCCCGGACACATCATGGCGGATTGCCCGGATTTCAAGAAGAAGATGACTTCCTCCTTCAAGCCAAAGAAGCCGGTTGAAAAGAAAGCCTACAAAGCCACATGGGATTCGGAAAGCGAATCCGAAGACGAGGTGGATACGGCCAACATGTGTTTCATGGCAAACACACCTAAGGTAACCCCACAACCTCTTGATGAAGAAGATGAATTAAGTAAGGAGGTTATTGTACATGCTTTTGTTGAACTCTCCGAAACCTATGATAATAAAAAGATTGAATGTTCTAAATTGGAAAAGGAAGTTGCTTTTCTTAAAAATCAACTTGCTATTGTCTCTAGAGAAAAAGATGAAATTTCTTCCAATCTCATTTCTACTCAAAATGAATTTAGTGCTTACAAAGTTGCATGTAAATCAAAATTTCCCAAGATTGATGAAAAAGAAATTTCTACTTTAAAAACTAGAATTGTTGATTTTGAAAAGGTTTTGAAGGATTGTGCTTTTAACACTAAGAAACTTGAAGAAATGTTTTCTAAAAGGCACACTTCTCATGCTAGAGATTCTCATGTTAAGATTCCTCATGCTCACACTTCACATAACACTCATGCTAAATCCACACATGCTCACAAGTCTCACACTCACTATGCTTTTAGATATGGTAGAGTGTATAGATGTACTTATTTTGGTAAGAATGGACATTTGGCTAAGTTTTGTTATGACCAAGTAAATAGATCAAATAATCTTGTTTGGGTTCATGGCACTAACTCTTTAGGACCCAAGAAAATGTGGGTACCAAAATCAAATCCTAAATTATTTGATGTAGGTACACACCAAGACTCCAAGACGTAAGGAGCGGTGGTACCTTGATAGTGGTTGTTCAAGACACATGACATGGGACATCAATAACTTTACAACCCTATCAAGGTACATGGAAGGTGGCACCGTCACCTTCGGGGATGACTCCAAAGGCACTATCATCGGTATAGGTAACATTCAAATTGGTGCATCTCCTATTATAGAAAATGTTGTTCTTGTTGATGGTTTGAAACATAATTTGCTTAGCATTAGTCAACTTTGTGACCGTAGACTTAAAGTTATTTTTGATGATTCTTCTTGCAAGATTTTTGATGTTAAAACCAAATGATTGTATTCTCACCGGTTTTCGTGACAATAATGTTTATATCATTGACATGCTTAATATGAATTGTTCTACTAAATGCTTGAATGCTTTTGATGAGAATTCTTGGCTTTGGCATAGAAGATTAGGACATGCATCTTTTGATCATCTTTCTAGGATTAATTCTAAGAAATTGGTGAAGGGTATACCTTGCTTGAAGTTTGAGAAAGACCGCATTTGTGGTGCATGCCAACTTGGGAAACAAACCAAGTCTTCCTTCAAACCAATCAAGGATATCATGTCAACTAGGCCATTAGAATTAATTTATATGGACCTTTTTGGACCAACTAAAACTAAGAGTTTAAATGGTAGTAGATTTGCATTTGTTGTAGTTGATGATTTTTCCCGTTTCACTTGGGTTTTCTTTTTGGAACACAAAGATCAAACTTTTTCTCATTTCAAAGTTATTAAAAAAAGGGTTGAAAAAGAAAAAGGTTTTTCGATTCTGAAAATAAGGAGTGATAGAGGTGGTGAGTTTGTTAACCAACTCTTCATGACTTATTGTGATGAAAAGGGAATCAAGCATGAAATGTCATGTCCTAGAACTCCACAACAAAATAGAGTTGTAGAAAGAAAAAATAGAACACTTCAAGAGATGGCTAGGACTATGATAAGTGAATATGACCTCCCTCAATATCTATGGGCCGAGGCCGTAAATACCGCATGCTATATTTCAAATCGCATTTATTTGTGTAAAAATTCTTCCAAAACATCTTTTGAAATGTACCATTCTAGAAAACCTAATGTTGCATATTTCAAAGTTTTTGGATGCAAGTGTTTTGTTTTAAATACTAAAGATAACTTGGGTAAATTTGATGCTAAGGCTTATGAAGCAATCTTTGTTGGATATTCTACTACTAGCAAAGCTTATAGAGTATTCAATAGATCTTCACTTACCATTGAAGAATCCATGCATGTTAAATTTGAAGAATCTAATGTGGTTGTTGAGAATGTTGTAGAGATTGACCCATTAGGTGAAGACATGGAGAGACTATCCTTGAAGGACTCACCCGCTCAAGAAGAAAAGCAAGAACCTATTGGTGATGTTCAAGAGGATAAAGAGGAAAGCTCTCAACCGCTTCCTAAAGATTGGAGATACGCTACAAACCACCCCAAGGAACTCATCTTAGGTGATGTCTCTAAAGGGTAACAACTCGCTCCAAGCTCCATGACGTATGTGGTAACTTTGCTTTCATTTCTCATTTTGAACCCAAAAGCATCCTCGAAGCCGAGGCGGACTCATATTGGTTGCTAGCCATGCAAGAGGAACTCAATCAATTTGAGCGCAACCAAGTTTGGCACCTTGTTCCTAGGCCCCACGATAGACCAATAATTGGTACTAAGTGGATCTTTAGAAACAAGATGGATGAGTCCGAAAATGTCATTAGGAATAAAGCTAGGTTAGTGGCCCAAGGTTACACTCAAGTTGAGGGAATTGACTTTGAGGAGACCTTTGCACCCGTAGCACGGCTTGAAGCCATACGGATGACACTAGCTTTTGCATCTTTTAAAAATTTTAAACTTTTTCAAATGGATGTGAAAAGTGCATTTTTAAATGGTTTTATAAATGAAGAAGTTTATGTTGAACAACCTCCCGGTTTTGTTGATCATGTTCATCCTAATTTTGTTTTTAAACTTGACAAAGCTTTGTATGGATTGAAACAAGCTCCAAGAGCTTGGTATGAAAGGCTTTCTAGTTTTCTCATTTCAAATGATTTTGTTAAAGGCAAAGTAGACACAACATTATTCACTAAGCATGTTGATAATGACATTTTAATTGTGCAAATTTATGTTGATGATATAATTTTTGGTTCTACTAATGAGTTTTTATGCAAGGAGTTTGAAAAGGATATGCAATGTGAATTTGAAATGTCTTCCATGGGTGAATTGAATTTCTTTCTTGGACTCCAAATCAAGCAATTGCAAGATGGGAATTTCATATGTCAAGCCAAGTACGCAAAGGAACTCGTAAAGAAGTTCGGACTTGAAGAATCTAAAGTTTACAACACTCCCATGGCAACTACAACCAAGCTTGATAAGGATGACCAAGGTAAAAATGTTGATATTAAATTGTTTAGAAGCATGATAGGTAGTCTTTTGTATTTGACGGCAAGTAGGCCGGACATCATGTTTAGTGTGTGTCTTTGTGCTAGATTTCAATCGTGTCCTAAAGAGTCACATCTTATTGTGGTTAAACGCATCATTCGTTATATTAAGGGCACAATTGGAATGGGTCTATGGTATCCGAAAATCGGAGATTTCTCAATGACGAGTTATTCGGATGCCGACTATGCGGGTTGTAGAGTAGATAGAAAGAGTACTAGTGGGACATGTCAATTTCTTGGTAATTGTCTTGTTTCATGGTCCTCTAGGAAATAAAATTCCGTAGCTCTCTCAACCGCTGAGGCGGAGTATGTTGCCGCGGGGGCTTGTTGCGCACGAGTCCTTTGGATGAAACATACTCTCCTTGATTATGATTTGCATTATAACCATATAAAAATATTTTGTGATAATACTAGTACTATACATATGACTAAGAATGCAAATCAACATAGTAAGACCAAGCACATTGAGATTAGATATCACTTTCTTAGAGATCATTTTGAGAAAGGAGATATAGACATTGATTATGTTTCTACGGATTTGCAACTTGCCGATATTTTCACTAAACCACTTGAGTTTGCTAGATTTTTCTTCATATGTGGTGAACTTAATGTTTGTGTTATTGAATAACAATGTTTTCTTGACCCTTTTTGATGTATGACAAAAAGGGGGAGAATGAGTTTATGTATGGAAATATGAGTTCATATGGTTTTGGTTCCATATGAGTTTATATATGTTTTTAGTTTTTGATGTGTTTTCATGAATTCTTGTAATTTGAGTTTAAGTGTTTTGCAAGTGTTTTATATCTCATGGTGTTTATGGTTTTTGGTTTCATGATGTTTACTTGCAAATTACAAATTACATTGTTTTTTTCTTTGTTTAATATAGCATAATTTGAGGGGGAGCTTTCTCCTCCCCTATATTTTTGTTTATAGCCTATTTGTTTTGTCATCATCAAAAAGGGGGAGATTGTTGGCCCAAAAGGTTACACTCTCCATTTGTTTAGAGTTTTGATGATAATAAAACAAATAAGAGCTATTTGGTACTAATTAGTTTGTTTAAGATAAGTTTCAGGTTAGTACCATATTTGGAGGCCATTGCTTAGCTTTTGCAAGAACTTCTAGGTTCATGAAGAAAAGAAGGCGTTTTGCACATCAAGGAAGGAACATAGAAGAGAAGGCTCTAGCAAGGCATTGCATGGCTCAAGATTGCTCAAGATAATTTATTAGATTTGTTTCTATTTTTATAGTTTTGTTAAAGAATAGTGAATAGGTTTGAAGCTCTATCACACATGTTTTTGTGCACATCTTATTTCCAAAAATATTTCCTATAATATGTACAAATTATTTTTGTATACAATCTTCTGGCTACAAACTCATTTTTATGTTTTATATATACCTCTATTCAAAACTACTTTGTTTAATTTTAAATTCCCCTTAAAATTCTGTTTCTGATTTGACTTTTGACCTGAGCCGGTCGACCGCCCGGCCGACCGACCCTGTGTCAGGTCAAGTCGGTCGACCGTCCCAGTCGACCGTAGTTCTGGCAGCAGGTGCGTATCCGTGTGCACGTTTCACGGTCGACCAAGCGGTCGACCGAAACCTGCCTGACTGTAAGTCATTGCTCTCTGTATTTTTCGGTCGACCGAGCAGTCGACCGAGAGAGCCGGCAACGGCTCTTATTTTTTGAGCGTCAGTCGACCGTTCGGTCGACCGAGAGAGCGGTTTGAACAATAACGGCTATTTTTCTGAGCTGTTTTAATTTTGTCTTTTTCTTTCTAAAAAGGGTTTAAATGATATTTACTGATCCTAATACTTCCTAATTAGCCTTAAGTGAGTTTTATCTTTAAACCCTAGCCCTCTACTATAAATAGGGGTGTTTAGGGAGAGGTTCATTACAACAAAAATTTGCAAAAGTTTCAAAAGTTTAAGGCATTCAAAAGAGTTTCTTTTCTTGGTTTTTGTGCTGAAAATCTCTCTCATTCTCTGAAGTGTTTTTCAAAACTCTCTGATTTCTTTTCCTTTTCCACTTACATACAAGAGCTTCAATCCTACTCATTGTTCTACAAAGATCTTGTAAGGGAAGAGAATTTTTACAAAAGAGAGTTTGTGGTCTTTTGATCACCAAGAAAGAACTTGTACTTGAGATTGTGGAGTTGGGTACTCTGGTGTATTTGTAACCTCTTTGTGAAGTTATAGTGGTTAGAAATCCTTCTGGGTGAAGGCGGGGAAGTAGAGCTGGGTGCTCGAACCTCGTAAAAAATTCGCGGTGTTTGCGTTTGGTTTACTTGCTCTTATTTCTTGCTCTACTTTCATTGCTCTTATTACTTGCTCTCTACATTCATTGCTATATTCACTTGCTTTGTGAGATTGTTGCATCATAAGTTTTTAATTGTGCATTGATTAGCATTATCACCTATTCACCCCCCCTCTAGGTGATTTTCAAATGTAATATCCCTATTTTGAAATACAATACTTAAATAAAATATACTGATATTTAATATGTACATGTACATTTATTTATTATTATTAATTATTATGTGAGTTTGTATTACTATTGTTGTATTTTTATTGTAAGTGTTATTATTATCTTCTCTTTCCTAGCCATTTCCCAAGCCCACACATCTTCTTCTTCTTCTCTGTTCTGCAAGCCCACCTGACAAGCCACCACTACGTCCATCTTCACCCACTGTTGCATGCTTCTCAACCTCACTCCACCTCTGATCAGCCATGTCGAGCAACCCTCGCCTCCACTGCATGTTGTCACTGCCACCGCATGTCCCCGATGCCGCCGCATGTCCCTTATTTCCTCTGCTCACGCAACCCCTCCCCTCTCTCTCAAGTTGCTCTCTTTTTTCCCCTTTCAGGTATTCTTTTTCTCTCTTGTATGTAGGTTGTATGTGTATCATTTTTCCCCTGTGTATATGCATGGTGTGTGTGTGTTCTGTGAAAGTGTAAGGGTGCATTGTCTGTTGGTATGCACATGTGTGTGTATGTGTTATGCTGCATGCGTGCGTGTGTTTGTGTGTTGCGCGTGTGTGAGTATATGTTAGTGTGTATGAGTTAGTCTGTGTGCAACTGTGTCGGAATGTATATGTTTGCGTTGCATATGTATTTGTATGCTGGAGCGTGAGTGTGTATGCATATTGTGTGATTGTGTGTGGATGGGTATCAGTTAAAGATGTGCGTATGACTGTGTGTTTCAGCGTTACAAACTCGCTCGTGTGTTCCGGACCCAGTAACAGGAGACCTCGATTGGAGTTCGCTATGGACTCGATAGATACGCTGACGATTCAAAACTGACCCACGAGTCGATTTGGAGATCTGGACCGGTTCATGCAGTGAAGACCCGTGGTGATTCGGACCCAAAACTATATCATTTTATGTGAGTGTTTCTTATTTACTTATTGGGTATTTCAGTATTATTTCACGTGAGTGTCTGTTCTTATGTTATTTTCTTATTTACTGTGGTCAGTAGGCATTTATATGTTACTTGTATTGTTTCATGTGATTGTTATTACATCATGAGACATCAATGAGCATTCAACTTATTTATTTAGTTGATATGAGTATTTATCAGCATCATTTCATGTGTAGAGGATTACCACTTTGATTCAAGACTAGCTGTAGTATACTTTAGACTGTGACTTACGTTGATCTTGAGATTGGCCTAGTTCATGTTAGTGGATAAATAGTATATTTATTTGAGGTATTTATCATACATTTATTTGGTGATTATTTAGATAGGAATTTATTTGGATATAAGGGTGGAATAAACATGATGTTACTTTATTAGATGATTGATCTTCTTAATACTTGGACTTAATAGGCTTAGTTAGAGTAGGAGTAGACCTGAGATTTATATTCTTTACATTGGGTCTTGATCAATATATAGATGAGATTGATTTTATTAGATTATCATCAGGTGTTATGTGTATATTTTTCCTCTGACATTGATGTGAACATGATCTTGGTTTTGGATTATTGAAGAAAGGATTTCTAATTTACCCTGATTACATTAATAGAATATTGATTACCTTATTAAATTGACTACTAGATGTAGAGATGATCTAGATTTCTTATTGATCGAGGATGTTACACTCCTTAATTATGATCTTGATTAGATTGGATAGCGATGATCGGATAGATGTGGTAGAGTATACATTTATTTCAGGTTGGTGAGACTTAGATACACCAGTGACTTAGAGGATGGATATGTCATGACTTTAAGGGTCATAGTTGATTGAATATTTTGCCTTGGATTATTCTGTTCATGCCTGCATATCATTACTCATCCTGAATATCATGATACCACTTGAAAAACTTGACTGATTATACATGACATCAATCGGATAACTATATTGTCCATATTACCATAGTTGCTGAAAAATATTATTATACGGTAATAACACCCTCCTGTTGTACTTGTTACATATCCTATTATACTGGTCACACATGTTGGCGTTGACGTTGTTACTATTATCACACATTTTGACGTTGTTACCGTACTATCACCGAGTTATCCCGCTGATCTACGTAACATGTGCATTACTTAATCTTGATAATCTAATATTAAACAACTTACACTGGGACTGGGGAAATTGATGGAGGAGACAACGTCTGTATTTTGGGTGGACCTAAGATATAGGTTGCACAGTCGAAAGAGGGTTCCACTGCAGGGTTCCCGTGGGGTGACTGACACTCTGTCCTATTCCTGTTCTTGTTTCTGTTATACATATTATACATGTTACCTAACTTGTTAGACATGTTACCTGACTACCTGCAGTAGGACCTGGTTGAGTGCTAGGAGTTTGGGTCGTAATCCCTGGTATGTGCGGGGTCCACTTAAAACAAAGACAATGTCTCCAATCAGTCAGTTTCAATAACTTAGAACCCCGACTGACATGTTTAGTAGGCATAGTATGGGATGCGTCTACTACATGGACAATTGGTGTTCACTGATATAATTAATAACAAAACTGAATTCTTACATTGATATTATAGACTGAACTTGATATACAAGTTATAATAGACACCTGATTGTACTCATGATCTGGCACATGATATTATAATCTTATTATTCTTAAAGTTATGTATTATATGTCACTATAATACTTGGGAGATGTTGATTGATGTTGTATCGTACTATCTCCTTATTACTGTATTATTCATGTTATTTTCTTATCTAGTACACCTTCATGATAGTATCATAATATGATCACATGATATATGCACGTGCACCTTCCTCTTTTTTACATGCTCATTAGGAGTTTCTGACCCCTAGATTTGCACATCCAGGTATATGGTTATTATATTTTATTGATCAGTATTTGGGGAGGAGCTTATGCATTTCGAGACCTGGAGTTCTCTTAGCTAAATCATCCATTCCTAGTATTATATCATACCTTCCTTTATTCTGCTGATTTCCTTTGATTCTCTATATATATTGGACTCTGTTGATTATTCATAGAATAACATTATCATGTGTAGGATTTATATGTTATATTGCAGTGGTTACTGTGGTTATTATAGTTGATTTATATAACTTGTTCAGGTTATTTTAGGCTTATCGTGTACACGTGGGGTATTTTTCTCGTGTATATATGTCGTCAACTCTCGTCGCGTCTCTGCTCTAGCATATTTTGGAAGCGGGGTGTGACAGGTGTTTTTTGGTATCAAAGCCATGTTCGACGTTCAATTTCAATATAAAAAGAGGACCTAGTTCATACCTGTGACTTGATGCATATTATATTTACACTACAATATAGACATATACTATCCACACAATGATATGAGGCCATCTGAGAATCAATCATCCTTCCTTTCTATATCTTTTTCTTGAATCTCTTGATGTCTCCAATTTCAACATTGCTTCTGGATTGATCTGTATTTTTTATGTTGATTCCTATCTTTCATCTCGGTTCTACTTCCCCAATATTGACTCTTGAATCTGGCATTTGGACCCGATTGATGACAGAGATCAGAGCGCGCAGCGGAAGCATGATGGGCCCATAATGCACAGATAGCGACGTGGAAGTGAGAAGACGTCATTCGCAATCAATCATTCTTCTTTTGAGTCTCATCCTATTATGTCCATTCTTGATCATGTTTATTCGTTATCAACTTTGATCCTCTTTTGATGATTTCCATGCCTTACTGAAATTTCAAGGAAGAATTTTTTGTAAGGTGGGTAGATTGTAATATTCCCCTTTCATAATACCCGGATTGATAATTAAAATGGTAAATAATGAATTTAAAAATATTACTTAAATTGTTAAAGACATGGCTCGAACCCGAGTCCATCTATATCAAATTTTAATGCCCAAACTATGATGCCACATTGGTGTATGATTATGAGAGTGAGCCAATTTATTTGAACTAAATTTAAAGTCAATTTCAAATTTCAATTCTCAAATAAAAGATCTCATAAGATCCTTGTTGATTCTGAAAACAATCTAATCTATCAGTTGTAACCTACCAGCTAAAAATCTAAACTTAAATTCTAACCTAATAAATTACCATACCTCATTTTATTCATCCTCCCAAGAAGAAAGAAAATCCAAAAATCTTTTCACATAAATCTCTTTCCTCTCACCTCTCTCATTTTTCTTCTTAAACCAATCTAGGTGAGGCGCAGGCTTGCTGGACGTGAAGAGGAACAATTCAGACTGAAGGGAAGCGATTCAGGTGACTGTTCTTTGTTTATCTTATTGAGCATTCAGTGTTATTTCATGTTGATGCCTTATTATCTCTCTTTAAATTACCTATTTAAATTTCTAGCAAGTAAATATAATTGGAAAGTTGAAAATTTTCATGATTTAAATAGTTGCACAAGTGATTGATTATTTTACCTTGGATTATTCTGTTCATGTCTGCATACATGTACTCATCCTGAATATCATGATATCACCTAGAAAACTTGACTGATTGTATATGACATCTACCTGATAATTATATTATCCATGTTACTAAAGTTACTGGAAATATTGTTATTCGGTAATAACATCATCCTGCTTATCATGTTCACTGACATTATGTATCCTGATTACATTATTGATGTTTTTACTGTTGGCATCAATGCATTATTCCAGTAATCTAGGTAACACGTATATTAAATAATATTATACATTAAATAATCTAAATAACATGATATTAAACAACTTACATTGGGACTGGAAAAATGATGGAGGAGACAACGTCTATATTATGGGTGGACCTAGGATATAGGTTGTGCAGCCAAAAGAGGATTCCACTACAGGGTTCCCGTGGGATGACTGACATCCCGCCATATTCCTGTTCTTGTTACTGTTATACATGTTATACATATTACCTGGCTACCTTGCGGTAGGGCCTGGTTCAGTGAAAGGAGTCTGGTCCGTGGTTCTGGGTATGTACGAAACCTACTTAAAACACAGACAATGTCTCTAACCAATCAATTTCAATAACATAGGATCCTGATTGATATGTGTAGTATGCGTAGTATGGGATGCGTCTACTGCAGTGATAATTGGTGTTCGCTGACATAATTAATGACAAAACTGAATATTACATTGATATTGTAGACACCTGATACATATTTGTTATGATAGACACTTGACCTGACATATATGATTTATAGCAGATTGATCTCGTCACCCTTTAAATTATGTACTGCCTATTATCGTGATACTTGCACTATGCTGATTGATATTTATTGTACCATATTCTCTTCTTATTACTGTTTCATTCATGTTATTTCCTTATCCAGTATATCTTCATGATAGTATTATGTATGATCACATGATATATGCACGTGCACTTTCCCCTTTATTTTACACACTCATTGGGTCACTTTTTGATGATCCTGAATTTGCACGTCCAGATTGGATGCTTTATTCTATTGTTCAGATGTTCGATGAGATTGCACATGTTGTGAGGAGCTGGAGTCTCTCTCTTCTTGATTATCGGTATTCTTACTCTTTTGTTCAAGTTATTTCCTGATTTTTTTATATCATATCCAATTACCTTTTTATTTCTTATTCATATGTTATCGTGTGTGGATATCTATATGTAGTATTACAATGATCATGATTTATTATAGCTTATTTTTTTTATTGCTTGTTCGGGTTACTTTAGACTTAACGTGTATATGTGAGGTATTCCCACGCGTATATATGTCACCGACTCTCGTCGCGACTCCGTTCCCACGTTTGGGAAGCGGGGGTGACAGTTAATGGATTTGGGCTATGGGTTGGGCTTGGAAAAGAAAATAAAGAAAAGAAAGAGAAAAAGGAAAATGGTGTTAGTCCAAATACAAGATAATTATTAACAATTATAATATAAGAACAATCATAATGATTAATAATAATAAATAATAACACACAATAGATAATATATAATAATTAATATATATATATATATACACACACATATTGAAAATATAATTATTTACTATTAAAACTGGTATAATAAAATAAAGATATTACAACATATTCCTTAAGGAAGATGTTTTCCATTGATTCAAAAGTGAGAAAACTTTACAAAAGTGTTATAGAAAATTACTAGTATAAAGAAAATTATAAGAATCTTCTACTAAGATTTTTTAGGAAGTGTGTCGGTGGAAGTCTGGTTAGCGTGCAATCAAATTGTTCCGTTGACGATGCGAGTGATCGAATCTTTGAGTCTTCTGCCTAATGATTTTCTACTCGCATGGTTCTAGATATCCTTTGGAAAAGAAAATTTGTGAGGGTATTAGCACCCAAAAAGAGAAGCAAAGTTCTCTGAAGAAAATTTTGAAGCTAAAAAGTGATCTCTTGTAAATTCTCTCTTCAAGAAGATCAGCCTCTTCCAAAAAATTCAGCCCTGAGCCTTTCCTTGTAATGGGCTATTTATAGGCTTGATGGCGTGTAACTGCTTCCCTAGAAATTAACACAATGATCCAATCTAGCTTCGCATCTGAAGCGAGAATAGCTTCTCTACGAAGCTAAAAGTAGCTTGAGCGAAGCTGGAAACCCTACGCAAAGCTAATTAGCCAATTGGCTTGGGTTTGTTACACCAAATCCCATGATTCGCTCCAATCAATTAAGAAGTAAAAAGATCATGGCAATTAACTGCCCAAAGTGATATCAATCACATTAATCTCATGCTGAGATTTAATAGTCAAAAATGACCATAAGAGCTCGCAGCGGAGCTAACAGAACTTCATGCGAAGCTAAGAGAGAAGCTCACAGTGGTGCTAAGGGTAACTTGGGCAAAGCTATCACTGAGCTTGTAGCGAAGCTTAAAAGAAAGCTCTCATCAAAGCTATGAAAAGCTTCAGGCGAAGCAAAGAAATGAGCCCACAACGGAGCTGCTGAGCTTGCTGTGAAGTGAGAGTTGAGCCTCCTGCGAAGCTAAATGTTAGCCTTATGGGCTTCTTCAGAAGGCAAATTCTTGATCCACTATCCGCTTCACTAGATCAATGGAGTTCATTGATTTGTCCATCTGAGATGAGCAGGTCTTCAGCCTATCTGTGACTTGTCTTTTAGAAGTGTCGACAAGTTTGACATCGTTTAGACCGGTTACAGAACTGTCTTGAAGTTTGTCTTTTTAGAGTGTCAATAAAACTCCCTTCAAAGTTTTTGTTAATCCGTAATAGATTGGTACAGATTTCGAAATACTTTGAACCTGAAGCATATGACCTAAACTTTGACATTGCTTAGGGCAGAGGAGTCCATTAAGCTGGGTACAAATGTGCATCGAACCAGATAACCAGATCGGTTTAACCTATAAACTCCATGAGGAGTGAGCTTCATGCGAAGTTAAAGAATAAGCTCTCTGCTGAGCTAAAGATGAAACAAGCTAAAAGATTGAGCTCTCAGCGGAGCTAAAATAAATCTTCATATGAAGGAAATAATGAGCTCACAGCGGAGCTAAAATAAAGCTTCACGGGAAGCTCAAGATGGCATCTGAGTGAAGCTAAATAGCTTCGATGCTTAGGTTTTTGAACCTCCAATTGTCATTTCAAATTAATTTGAAATGATAGCTTGCACTTATTTTGAGGAGGCGAAGCTAGACATTGATTGTCTATAAAAACTCGAGGACTGCATCAGAAGAAGCCATCTCCTTCTTTTAACTTCGCGTTTTCTCAGAGATTTCACATCTCTTTCTTCTTAGTTTCTTTGCTTGTCCCACTAATACTATAAGTTTTCCATATGAAAAAACTTAACATGCAAGTTCTTTGGAGAGAACTGAAGGGGGTAAATTTCACCAAGTAAACTTCCCTAAGGAATTAAAATCAAGACTAACATTATTCAAAGGTTACGAACATGATAAGTTGGTCTAGGAAAGTGAATCCACTGGAGATAAAAGAGAGTAGGCATATAAATTGTTTGTTCAGAGGTGATTGACTAGACGTGACAGGTTAGGAATAACTAGAAAAGGAGTTCGCTGATCAAAGGTGACGAACTGGACATAATAGCAGTAAGATGGTCCCTAATGGACTAGGGATGTGATCTAAAATCTGTCAATTCAGAAGTCACGAATTGGACATAACTGATTAGGGATTATCAGACTCAGAATTTTGTCGTTCAGAGGTAAAAAACTAAACATAACGACAAAAGAAAGTCCGTACTAGATGAGAGGATGAGATTGGGCTATGTATTGGTTCATAGGTGATTGACTGCACATAACCAATTGAGAAACCACCAAATTCAGAGCCCTTGTTGTTCAGAGGTGATTGACTAACTTGGCAATAAAAGAAGTCTATAAAGGACTAGAGATGAAATTCGGACATCGATCAGTTTAGAGGTGATGAACTGAAAATAACCGATTGGAATTACTGAATTCAAAACCCTACCATTTAGAGGTGATAAACTGGACATGACGGTAAAAATAGTCCTACTGGACTAAAGGATGAGACTTGGTTATCTATCAGTTCAAAGATGATTGACTGAACATAACCAATTGAGAAGCTACAGCTCAAAATTTTATCGTTCAGAGGTGACGAACTGGACATAATGACAAAAGAAGGTAAACCTGATTTTAGGGACCCGTCTATTCAAGGGGTGATTGACTGGACATGATAGACTAAAACACGCTAAATTCTGAATTCACTATCAGAGGTCATAATATTAACATGACAGCTAGTCTACTAGAGACTGCAAGGGTGAATTGGATCTAAGCACCCGTCGATTCTGAGTGATAAATTGTACATGTCCGACTAACAGACACCAAGCTCGTAATTCGCTGTTCAGAGGTGATTGACTAACTTGACAACAAGGACTCATGACTCTGATGGGGGAAAGGAGAATAAGGTTATGAACTCGTCTGTTCAGAGGTGGCGAACTAGACATGACAGTTTGAGTACCACAGAGGGGAAGAGATATGGGCACCCGTCAGTTCAGATGTGATAAACTGGATATAACCGACAAAGAAACATCCGACTCAGAGCCCTACCATTCAGAGGTGATGAATTAGACATGATGGAAAAAATAGTTGTTCCACTAGGGAATGTGATTTGGTACTCCGTAGGGAATTTAAGTTTCCTTGGAGAAGTTTTGAAAGGAATTGTTAGAGGTATAATGTTAACGTGACAACCAAAGTGTTCATTGGAGACTGAAAAAAGTATTAAAGACTCTGAGGGGAATCTATTAGGAAACTCGCTGGGAAGTTAAAAGGAATACCATAAGGATTTTAAAAGGAAATTAGCATTCCTACAGATTTTGCGAGAAATACTTTAAAGTGTTGTCAGAGGTAAGCATTAACGTGACAATCAAACAGGGGAAGATAGGAGGAAGCACTTCTAAAAGTTATCAAAGGTAAGCATTACGTGACAACTTGATACCTCTCTGGGGAATGGATATTCTGTGAGGATTTTGAAGAGAGAATTTAGCATTCTCTGAGACTCCATGGGGAATCTATAGGGCACTGTCAGAGGTAAGCATTAACGTGATAACTTGCAACTTCCAGAAAAATTTTTAGGAAGTCATTTGTTGGAGAACTCCACTGGGGATAGAGAAATGCTCATTCCCTGTGAGCTCTGAAATAAAGTTGTCAGAGGTATAATGTTAACATGACGAGCATTGATCTGCGTATTTGAGTAGACCTACCATTCTATGGAGAAGAATGACAAGTGGAGTTCCGATCCACTAGGGATATATCAGAAATTTTGTTGTCAGATGTTTAATGTTAACGTGATAGACTTGATCTGTAGCTTATTTCATTGGAAAATAATTATAGTTTTATGTGATCCTACCATTTCATGGACAGGAATTGGCAAGTGACTTTGGTGATATTGACCATTCTCTGCGAATGTAAGAATATTGTTAGAGAATTCCGTCGGGGATAAAAGGCAGTGCTCCTAAAATTTGTTTAGGGATCGAAGTAATCCCGTTGGGGATAGGAGAATAATACTCCTAAAATAAATTCTCTCTGGAGGGAATAATCAATTGTACACTCCAAGGAGAACTTGATAGAGATGTTCCATATATCCCAAGGGGACTTTTCCTCAACTCTCTACTAATCAATCGGTTGCCACGCCTTGGAACAAATGTAGAAACACTAAAAAAGTTTTACAAAGATACATCTCAAGCCTTCTTCAATATGTTCGGCTTGATAAGTCATCAGATAAACTCATTTAGTCAATTTATCCGAATATTTGGAGGAACGGGTTGTGAAGTCGAGCTTCGGCCGACCGAAAAGAGGAGGATGCGACTGAAGGCATGCCACAATTACATATGAAAAAGTTAGAGGTAAAAGCTTCAACATGACTTATTCACTTTGTGGATCCACCATCCATGGGAGGAAATTAGTAGAGCATTCTGGAGGAATCAAACGGGATCAGGTCCCTTAGGATTCTTTAGCAAACCCTCAGCTATTAACATATTTGATTTGCCTTTACCAACTACAATTTGAGTTGGGCTAGCCATGCCATTTTTCTCAGCATGATGAGTTGTCGAGGACTATATATTGCGCTTAGAAGCCAATATTTTCCTTTAGCCTTATTCACCGAAAGCTTCAGATCGTGTCATTTGAAGTGAACTTTTCTGCATTCCATTGGTGATCTCTAAATCTCGCTGGGGATAAAAGTTGCGAACAAACTTCGTGGAGAATTTCTCGAGTAGGTCAAATTTCTGATGAAGTACCACCTAATCAAGATTCTTGTTCTTTGTCAAGTCGAGACATGGAACATGAGTTCTGCGGAAAATTTAGTGATTAAGTCGAGAATCCTCAGTTTTATTTTAGTTCATCATAGCTAAGACTTGGGTTTGTAGCTGATCATCAAATTCAGATATGAATGTAGAAACAGGGAAAAGGTCCTACTGAGATGCGTCACGAATATTCTTCAATGAATTCGGCTCGATCGAGGTCATTGCGAGACCGAATCGTGATTCACCGAATGATAAAGGCGGAGGGATGATTAGAGACATGTCACTATTACATATTGAGCAGCCATCATTCTTTTGGATCGAGAGGAATGATTAGGAAGAAGAGTGTCTAAATTTGCTATTTAAGCATGCTTGACTTTAAAATATGACTTACTCTTCCAATTGAGAAGAGTGACAGGGCTAAAACCGAAAATTTTGCCTTTATCTTCTTTTCATTGATAACGTCGTGTATTGATGTCAACCAGAGTCCCATAAGAGGCGGAGATGAAATTGATTCCGCTTGAGAAAAGGGATTTCTTGGGGAAAAAACAGTCAGACAAGTCTATCTTTATGACCAGAGGTTTGATGTTAACGTGGTCATGTATAGCACTTCTTTAAAAAGAGGTATGGTGTTAACGTAATCAAGGATAGTACTTCTTCAAGAACTTACCATTAATCAGTATCATGAGCGTGTCATCGTTCGAATTTGCTAGGTTGTATGCTCCGTTCGAGTAGACTGTCTCTACCATGAAAGGTCCTTCCCACTTGGGTTGAAATTTTCCTTTAGTCTCATATGTCATGACCATAGGTCACCTGACAGTTAAAACCAAATCACTTTTCTGAAAGACTCTCTCCGTGACTTTTTTTGTTGAAGCCTTCGATTCGAGCCTGTTATAGCTCAATTCGTTATTGAGTTTGTAGTCGCGTTTCGTCCAGTGCTTCTAGCTCTTAGAGACATAATCAATTATTAACCCCTTATGTCATCTTGGTTGTCGGAGCAACGTGAAGTGATGGTATTTGTATCTCTAGAGATATGAATGGTTCACACCCGTAAACTAGAGAGAAAGGCGTATTTGTTGGCCCAAGGCCCATCACTCTAGTTTTGACGATGATTAACTCATGTAGTTATAGTACTAATGATCGTGTATTCATTTGTTTCAGATATTCAATCAGATCTTAGTCGGTATTTACTTCAACTAAATATTTGAAGTTAAGTTTTGAAGCTAACACATGTTGATTTAAGAGCTCGTGCTTCAAAATCGCATCAAGTACTCAAAGAGGAGTCTAGTCATGGATCGAGCTTGGATCAAGTTAAGATAGAGAAGAAGATTTTCAAGAGAAGATTTTCAAGACTTGAGTCCGTGTTTGTAAGTTTTAAAATTTTTTTAAGACAAAATGTAAAGGATAGATTAGTTGTGGATTGCTTAAGCTCATATACACACACACACAAAATTTATATACCGTTTTCATAAGAAATAGTTTTCGTTTTGGATTTGGTTTTGATCTTCAAAGTATACATCTTTATGTTTCATGAATAGATTTCATTAAAACAAGTTTACATGATTTTTATGTGTACTGGATCTCATCCATATACATTGATGCTTCAAATATTTAAAAAACTTATTTTGATGTTTCTAGTTCACGGTTTTAAGTTTTCTATTTATCAAAACTTATTTAGAGCTTATTGTCAAAAATAAGGACATATCATCTTCTATGTGTATTGGATTCTATCCATACACACTATGCTTCAAATGTGTTTAAATATCTTGTTGTTGTATTTGAACAAGTTTTGAAAAAATTCAGTTTTTTATTTAGAAAGTTTGGTTTTGAAAAATACGGTTTTAGTTTTAAGCTTTAAATTCTTAAACTCAAAATAGTTCACATGTTTGTAATATGTGTTGATTTTTGATTACACATATTTCAATTTCAAGTATTGATATGACCTATTTTTGTGAAATTTATAAGATTTAATAGATTTTTTTAGGGTTTTACAAGTCCAAGTTTTAATCTCCTAAAACCCTGATTTGGGCTGCTGGCGGTCGATCGGTCGGTCGGTCGATCAATGTGCACAAGCCCTTACCTTTAGGGCAGGTCGACCGAGCGGTCGACCGGCTGGATCAAACCCACTCTCAGGTTTGGTCGATCAACCAATCAGTCGACCGACAAGGCAAGTGGCCTGGGGGCGGTCAACCGGCGGCCGACCGGCAACCCCAATGGTCTGAAATATGACCGTTGGCCGGTCGAACGGCCAGTCGACCAACAGGCCAATCTGGCTGTAACGGCTAGTTTTTGGACTGCCTATAAAGGGGACTTTTGGCCAGATTTTGGGTAAGATTTTTTAAGAGTGTTTTTCAAGAGATCTTTTATGGAGTCTTCTCATCAAGTTATAGAGATTCGCTTCCATATCCAAAAAGAGTTTTTCAAGATTGTTTATATTGAGTTTTCAAAAGAGTTTTCTTAAGTTTTTTCACCACTCAAAATTATCTAGTTTCTCACATAAGCTTGAGTTTTCATTGCTATATCCATCCTCAAGGGATCGTTTGTTGTGAGAGTGTTTGTTGGTAATCAGGAGAAGAGATCACTAAGTGTTTCAATTTTACTTGGAGGAAATTGCAGAGGTTGCAGCCTCGGCGAGCTTGCGAGTTCACGTATATTGTTCTTGCGGGAACAAGTGAGGGACTTGCGAGTCCAAGAGTTATTGAGGGAGCTCGTTGTAGGTATTGCGGCACCGAGTGATCTTGCAGGATCATTTTTAGTGGAAATCCTTCATAATGGTGAAGGCGGGGACGTAGAGCAAGTGGCTCAAACCTCAAAACAATTCTCCCGTGTTTGCGATTGCTCATCTCTCACTCACTCACTTGTGTTTTATATCTTTCATATTCTTATTGTGCTCATCTTTATATGCTTGATATAACTTGTGCTCAATTGATATATGCTTGGGTTTATTTATATCTTGCATGCTCTCATTCATTGCTTATCTAGTACATGCTTGATATTGTATTTGTGTGCTCACACTTGTATTCAATCAAGAGAGTTATAATAGCACCTCAACTCTTAATCTAGAGGAATCTTGAGGAGAAAGTTCAGAGCCCTTCACCGAGAATTCGGCTTCACTCTTTGATTGTACCTTGTATGCTAAAAAAATAGTTTAAGTTTGCATAATTAGTTTTTAATTCCGCATTGTTTTGCATTTGATTAGCACATCACTTATTTACCCCCCTCTAGGTGACCTGTAGTATTACCTATATCGTCATTCTGTAGGCCCAAAGATATTTGATGAGCTTCTCATTCCAGTCTCGTTTGATCGAAGAGACGAACTTTTTGAGGAGCTTGATGATTGTCTTATTGGATGCCTCTGCTAACCCGTTGGCGGCAGGGTTGTAAGTAGTTAAAGTCACATTCTGAACCCCGTACTTATCGCAGAAGTGATAGAATGATTGGCTTACAAATTGGGGAGCATTGTCATGGATGATCCGCCTGGGTGCACCAAATCGGTGGATGACATGGTGTTTGAAGAAGTTAACCACATTAGCAGTTTTAACTTTAGTGAGTGGTGCAGCTTTCACCCACTTTAAGAAGTAATCGGTTATCGCATGGATGAACCAATGACCTTTTGCCGAAAAAGGACTGATTGGTCCTACAACATCGATTCCCCATGCTTTGAACAACCATGAAGCGACTATGGGGTGGAGTAGCTCCGAGGGTTAGTGTATAAAATTCGCGTGAATTTGACAAGGCTTACACCTTCTTGCATATTCGACCGCGTCTGCGATCATAGTTGGCCAATGTAGCCGAGTCGATGCAGTCGTCCTTGAGCTTTAGACCTGGTTGATGAGCTCCACATATGCCATTGTGGGCCTCTTTAAGTACTTTTTACGCTTCCGAGTTGGATAGACAACAAAAAAGTATACAGTCATTGAATAGCGGTACAACGTCTTTACCACTGTATCATAGTAGATCCGAGTAGATCTTCGTCAAACAGAAGCTACTTCCTTGGGATCATTGGGCAGTATGCCATGCAAGGCATAGTCGATGATCGAGAAACTCCAATCCCTTGGTTTGAAATTTGCCGAGGTTGTATGAACTTCACTAACCTCTAAACCATACTTCAGACAAAAGAGATAAAGGGTAGCCACCGTAAAACGATAAGTGGTGCTGCTTGCAAGGCCAATGTAGCCGCAAGCACCGCTAAATCATCTGCCTTTGTATGCAAGAGGCGAGACACATGGCTAATGAAGAAGTCATCAAATGAGTTGGCCAACTTAATAGCTGTATGGTGATAAGGTATCAGATCTTCATGACAGACCTCATACTCTCTTTTGACTTAGTTGATAATCAATTTGCAGTCACCATAAGCTTCAAGGTATTGTAGCTCTATTTGTTGAGCTAGTTGGAGACCAATGAGCAAAGCATTGTACTCAGCTACGTTGTTGGAGAAGGATTCCATCAAGAGAATGAACGAGGAAGAACGTGATTCTCTGGCGAGACAAATACCACCCTCATTCTGGCAATGATCTTTCCTATAGGGCCTGTTCTTGATGCATCATCAAAGAACATCTGCCATACATCATCTCTTCAAGTCATATTGGCTTCGATAACATCGTCTTGAATATCTGTGTGTAGCTTTGAGGTTTCCGGGACTGATGGGCTACCAAAAAATCTGCGAGAGCTTGACCTTTGATTGCCTTTTGGGAGACAAAAGTCATGCCGTATTGAGATAGCAGAATAGCCCAATTAGCCAATTTAGAGTTCAAGCACTCTGGTTTCGTCATGAGAATACGCAAGGGATTGACTCTCGAGTTGAAATATTTAGTTTGGCCAACCAAATAATGTCGTGTCTTCTGGACAGCAAAGACAAGAGCTAGACACTCCTTCTCGACGGGTTTGTATGGAGATTCAACTCCGATTAGAGTTCTGCTGAGGTAGTAGATGGCCTGCTTGAAACTTTCATCATTCTTCTGTGCTAGAAAAGCACCTAAAGAGTGGTTCATAGCTCGCACATAGAGCAAGAATAGTTTTTCTAAAATGGGAATTACTAGGACAAGAGGCTTGGTGAGGTACTCCTTGATATCCTTGAAAGTCTATTGGCAAGCTTCATCCCATACGAAGGAAATGCCTTTCTTCATTAACCGTGTAAACAGTTGGCAACAGTGCGAAAGAATTGCAATGAATCTTCAGACATAGGCGAGCCTCCCTTATAGACCCTGATTGAGGAAGAGAAATTGAATTGAAATAAAGAAAAGTTAAAGTTAGAAAGTTCTTACTTTCTTCTCAATTTATCCGCGTAGCAAAGGCTAAACGGGTCGATCCACAGGGAAGGATGTGATGGAAGCTTTTTGGAACGAATTCTCTAACAAATAGCTTGGAAAAGAATATGATTATAAGAAAAGGGATTTAATTAAGCTTAGAAGATTATAGTCTACTAATCATCTACCACAACTAAGTATTAGTCTAAGAGGAAAGAACATCATATTGAAGCCATAAAAATCTACCCTAGGATTTTGATTGAGAATCAAGTATGATGAGTAAAAATATTGTAATCCTAATTAGAGTACACTAATTACAATTAAACTTTAGTTCATCCCAGTTTCTAAGCATAGTATAAAAAAATTCTTTTAAACCTAGCAAGATCCTATCAAAGTTTCTACTATAGACTAAGAATAATCATGAAAAAAATGCAACCCTAAATTAATTCAACTTAATTAATTATTCATCTTCAAGAATTATCAATTTAATCCTAGGGTTTTCTAATTAGCATGGATTTCAATCAGTTCATCTTTTAGACTAAAATTAGTTGATCGAGAGATTAGCAAACTACAAGTTAATTTATTTATTCATATTTTTATTATTTTAACAATATTTATAATGAAGAAAGAAAGTTGCATAAGAAAGAAAAGAACAAAAGAAAATAAAAGAAACTAAATCAATAAATAATTTTGAAAAATAAAAGAGACGAAAAGAATAATGAACCTTTATTAATGGATGTCACCGCCCAATTACAAGTTCTTCTTCTTCAGAAATCTTCTTCTCCAAATAGAAAGCAAAATATTACAAAGAAATTTGAAAAATAAAATGGTTAACAAAAATCCTATACACTCTTAGATGCCTCTCTTCTGTTGCTCTGCATGGGTATTTATAGGAGATTTGAGAAGTAGAGTCCTATATGAACACTTTCCCTCAACCGCCACGCAAACTGCCACCAAAGGGCCGCGGAAAACGCGGTTTTTGCCGTGTTTTCGTGGAAAAATAGGGAGATGGGTCACGCGCTTTGGTGCGTGGCTTCTTCTGGTCCGTCCTTCTGGTGATCTATCTTCAGAATCTTTAGTGGATCTCTGAATTTGAAATATGTCAATCTCGAAGATAACTTGAAAATCAAGTTATCTTTAAATCCGAGTTAAATTCAGTTTTCTACCCTTTATCTTCATCTTGTGGTGCAAGCAACCAGAGTTAAATAGAAGTCCACCTCTATCTTTAATTAGGATGAGGATTCATCTTATTCTATCCTTCTTCTCCTCTAGATTTTAATTAAATTAATTTAAACCAAATTTATATGAGAGAGAAAAGATGCTTCCTTTATCTTCCCAATTAATATTTATTTTTATAATTCTTGTGGGCTTTTGGGCTTCTTTTGGCTTTCTCTTGGATTATGGAGCTTGCACATTACTAAATAATAAATGAATTAAATATAATATTTTATATAAAATAAGTATGAAAATGTGAATAAAAATATGCATTATTGATGACCAATCACACCCCCACATCTATCTTTTTACTCATCCTCGAGTACAAATAAATAAATAAATAAAAATTAGTCTAACTATCCTAATATCACTTTCGTAAGTATCATGATTGCACTTAGCATATGCAATAAGTTGTTAAACCTTTAGGTTACCCCTAGAGGACGAGTGTTGTCTCGTGAGAGATTTCAGTGGATTACACCCACAAAATTCATAAAGAAAGAAAAATAAATGTTAGTATTTTTTAAATTTCATTTTAAAAGAGGGAAAATATTTGAATATTTTTTTTGAGAAAATCAAGTAATTTATAAGTCTATCACCAAATTATTCATTCCTATACTTAGTCTCGATGCAAAAATTTTTATTATCAATTTAGGTTAGAATTAAAACTGAATTTCTCACTTAGTCTATTATTTTATCCCAAGTCATATGCACTTTTGTGACCGTGAATTTTTTGACTTGGGATTCGTAAACTTCAACTCTCATGCCTTATATATTTATTACTGATTCCAAAAACGGTTTCAAATATTGACTATTTACCTTGAATTCATTACCATTCTTAGGGTCGCATATCTCTATCGCTCCATGTGGAAACACAGTCCTCACAACGAATGACCCTGTCCATCTTGATTTCAACTTCCCTGAAAAAAGGTGAAGTCTAGAATTATAGTGTAAGATTTTTGTCCTGGGACAAAAGTTTTCTCATGATAAACTTATCATGAAAATCTTAACCCGATCTTGTGTAATCTTCGCATTTTCGTACGCCTCGTTCCTTGACTCCGCAAGTTTGAAATTTGCGATTTTCGAAGCGCGCCAGCCTTATCTAGAATAAAATTCAGCTGCTTAATTGTCCATAAGGCTCGGTACTCTAACTCGACGGAAGGTGGCAAGCCTTTTTAAAGACTAGCCTATAAGAAGACATCCCTAGAATCGTTTTAAAGGCGGTCCTATATGCTCATAAGGCATCAACCAATTTGGTGGACATGTCCTTCCTGTTTTGATTCACAGTTTTCTCCAAGATAAAGTTAACTTGCCTAGAGACTTCTACCTAGCTACATGTTTGGAAATGATAAGGTGTGGATAACTTATATATTATGGTATATTTTTGCATAAGAGCTTCAAAAGTTCTATTGCAAAAATGTGAACCATTATCATTAATTATGGCACGAGGGGTTCCAAAGCGTGAAAAAATATTTTCTTTCAAGAACTTGACAACAACTCTGTTATCGTTTGTCTTGCAAGGGATGGCTTTAACTTATTTGGATATGTAATCCATAGCCAATAAGATGTATTGGTGCCCAGATGAGTTAGAAAAGGGACCCATAAAGTTAATGCTCCAAACGTCAAAGAGTTCTACTTCTAGAATTGAATTTTAGGGCATCATATTATGTTTCGAAATTCTTCCTATCATTTGGCATCTTGTGCATGTCTTGCAAAAGTAAAATGCATCTTTAAACAAAAGTGTCTAATAAAACCCACTCTGTAGAGCTTTTTCGACTATTTTTCGGGGACTAAAGTGTCCACCGCATGCAAGCTCGTGATAAAAGGTTAGAACACTCTTTACTTCCTCATCGAGAATACATCTCCTAATGATTTGGTCAGAATAATATTTAAAAAGATAAGGTTCCTCCCAAATGAAATATCATACTTGAGACAAGAACCGATATACATCATGTTTTTGACCAATGAGATGGGGTTTGATTTGTGACTAAGTAGTTAACTATGTCGGCAAACCATGGTCCCTAAAGGTGGCTAAGAGTTATTCATCGGGGAAGTTATCATTGATTAGCAACTCATTGGAAGGAGTGTTTGGAACATGCGAGGTGAGTGGCGATGATGTTTTCAACACCCTTTTTAACTCGAATTTGGAGATCAAACTCTTGAAGGACATGGATCCAACGAATAAGTTGAGCCTTCGCGTCTTTCTTGAGCATTAGGTATCGAAGTGCAGAATGGTCGGTGAATATGGTGGTTTTGGTCCCAATTAGGTATGGACAAAATTTTTCTAATGCGAATACTACTATTAAGAATTCCTTCTCGGTTGTAGTATAGTTCAATTGGGTATCATTAAGAGTCCTACTTGAATAGTAGATCACATGCTGCTTGTTATCTATGTGTTGTCCTAAGATAGCGCCTATAGAAAAATCAGAAGCGTTGCATATGATCCCAATGATTTGGACCAATCGGTGCAGAAATTATGGGCGCAGAGATAATTTCCATTTTGAGCTTTTCCCAGGCGTTAAGACATTCATCATCAAAGATGAAGAGCATGTCTTTAGCTAAAAGGCTTGTTAAGAGTCTAGCAATTTTGCTAAAATCCTCGATGAACTTACAGTAGAAACAGCATATCCTAGAAGGAACGGATGTCTTTCTCACATTTGGGTGTGGGAAGCTTGGATATGACCTCTATCTTTGCCTTGTCTACTTCAATCCCTTTCCTAGAGACTCATGACCTAGACAATCCCATGTTGTGCCATAAAGTCGCACTTTTCTCATTTAAGTCAAATTCTTTTCTGTACATCGTTTGAGCACAAATCTAGATGATGGAAACATTGGTCGAAAGAGTCTCCATAGATGGAGAAATCGTCCATGAAGATCTCTAAGAAACATTCGACCATGTCAGAATATAAGCTTAACATGCAACGTTGAAATATCGGGGGCGTTTCATAACCGAAAGGCATTCGGTGATAAGCAAAGTCCAGATGGACACGTGAATATTGTTTTCTCTTAGTCCTCCGGGGCTATAGGGATTTGGTTATACCCTGAGTAACCATCCAAGAAACAGTAATAATTGTGGCCTGCTAATCGTTCAAGCATTTGGTCGATAAATGAAGAGGAAAATGGTCTTTGTGAGTGGCAGCTTTAACTTACAATAGTCAATGCAAACTCGAATCTTTGTAAGGAGTCTTATTTGAACTAACTCTTATTTGTCATTCTCTATCACAGTAAAATCGGATTTCTTAGGTACCGCGTGGACTGGGCTGACCCATTGGCTATCAGAAATGGGATAATTATCCCATTATCTAAAAGCTTCACTTTTCAGCTCATACATCTCTTGCATGATAGGGTTTATCCACACTGTGGGTCCTTCTTTGGTTTTGACTCTTCATTTAGATGGATTCGATGTTAAACTATAGTCGGACTTAATCCCTTTATGTCGGTCATCGTCCAACCAATGGCTTCTTATGTTTCTAAAGATTGTCATAAAGTTTTCCTCTTGCCCATTAGTTAAGTTGGATGCAAGTATAACTGTAGAGTCTCTTATTCACCTAGGTAGGTGTACTTGACATGCTTGGGTAAGATTTTTAGCTCTAAGGAAGGGGATGACCCGATAGGTGGAGAGTAAGACTTATTGGCTTCTGATCTAATGAACTTGGGCTTGATGTCCACTCAATCGTAGAATTGACTATCTCGTAAATGTTGAAATCCTCGAATTCCAACTCGGTATCACACTTTCCTTCTAGTTTTATCTCCTCTCTATGCTCACTAGTCATATTTTCAATTAGGTTGACATCAAAGGGTTGGTCGTCTATATCGTAGGGGTGTTTACCTAGCGGAAAACTATGACTTTCTTAGTCATATCTTCAAGGTCATCTCATGGATCCATTTCTATAATTTATAATTGCATTGACAGTCATGAGGAAAGGACGTCCAAGATGACGGGAGTTAGGGACCTAGGATTAGACACGGGTTGTGTCTCTAAACAATGAATCCACTGGTAATGAATCTCCTACACATATAAGGACATCGTTGATTTATCCCTTTGGAACCTTATTGATCGGTCAGCTAACTGGATTGTAACTTAAGTTGGGCTTAGTTTACCTAACCAAGTTGTTGATATACGGAGAAGGGAAGCAAATTAATGCTTACTCCCAAATCAAGAAGTGCTCGACTATTTCGGCTTAACCTATTATGCAAGAAAGGGTGGGACAACCAGGATTCTTTGTACTTGACTGGGATCTGGTTAGACATAGCTCACTAATGTTAGTGGCTAAGAAGACCTTCTTGGGCACATTTGTCTTTCGTTTCTTGATGCACATGTCCTTAAGGAATTTGACATAACTAGGGACTTATGGATTGCATCAAGAAGTGGTATTTAAGCCTACTTGATAGAATACCTCAAGTATTTTCTTCATATTTGCATTATTATACCCAAGCTTATTCGGAAATGGGGTTTTAGATTGGTGCACTTGTTTTGCTAACTTATCAACTTCGGTTTCTTTGGAGTTTGGTGGAGGTGGAGTGAAACTAGATGGAGTGGATGTTTGAGTCGGGTCCGGTGGCATGGATACTTGATTATCAACTTGTTTTCATGATCTCACGTATAAACCAATTTACACTGGTTTGGATCTTGAGCCTCATTGGCTTGCCAAGGATTCCTAGGGTTTGGCCATAGTTGACTTAGTAGAGTTCCCTTTTGTCTTTCACTAATTGATTAGCTTGTTGACTCAATTACATCTCTATCCTAGTCATAACTTGAGCTAGTGTTTTTTTCGCTTTTAACTAGAGTGTCCACTTTCTTTCCATATTTGAGAGTCATGTTTTCATATGCGAATTTTAGAAAGAGGGTGGAGGACTTTGGTTAGGGAATTTTGTTATAAGGATTGTTGAAAATTATTGGAGAATTTGGGCTTTGATTGATCATTGTTGTTTGGACCCCATGAGAATTTGGGTGATTTCTCCAACCGGAGATTATAGGTGGATGAATATGGATTGTAGGCGGGCCTGTGAAGGCTACATTCGTATTTCTGGCAACATTTGATGGGCTAAATAGATGGGACATTCCTTGAACACGGTGGTTCAAGTCGTGACAGTAAGTACAACTCGCCAAGGGTGTTGGGCTGACTTGGTTCCAGAGATTGGCTCCTTAGTTTCTAGAGCTTCTAGTCTTCACATTATAACAGCTAGTTTAGCTTCGCTAGCTATGTTTGCCTCAATGAAAAGGAAGTCCTAATTTTTCTAAAGTTGGTTCCCATTGGATGGTCTTATCAGCCAAGTCTTCATATA